>JARWKJ010000024.1:667500-970000 GCA_029959095.1 Rhinichthys osculus
GGCATGGGCCACATCTGGGCCATACATGGGCCACATCTCAGAAATGGCATGGGCCACATCTAGGCCATACATGGGCCACATCTCAGAAATGGCATGTATATTTTGCCCAGATCTAATTATCCTATAATAAAAAAAATATACTAGAATAATCATAGTCAAAAGTGATTTAATAAATATAGAAATTTGATGAATACATTTAAATATGTATAAATATAAATCAAAACAGGAAACAATACATAGTATAAATACATATTATATTATTAAATAGAATATAAATATTTAAAATAAAACAGGCAGGGGTCCAGAAGGTGAGGATTGCTAGAAACCAGAAGGCAGTCCAAAGAAAACATACATATTTATAAATATAAATCAAAAACAGGAAACAATTAATGTAATAAATACATATTATATAAATAAAATAAAACAGGCAGGGTTCCAGAAGGGGAGGACTGCCAGAAACCAGAAGGCAGTCCAACGAAAACATTAGACCAAGGTCTACATATTAGGAAGGAACAAGGTCAAGCGAGTGTCAGAAACAGGAGAAAACAAGTTCTTAACTGAATTACAATTTAATAAAACAAAGTGGTGAATCAGATCAACAGTTCAAAAAGAGAGCAGGGCAAAAGGGGGGAGTCCATTGAGCAGGCAGTGGGAACAAGGTAATGGGTGAGCAAGTAGCCGCGTTTCCATTAGCCTTCAAATTGCGCTAATTGAAATTGCGAATTGAAAATACGCTCAATGGAAACACGTCAATTTCGCAAAAACTCCCATTTATCGCAAAAAAGTTTTTCCGCTTGCATGAGGAGGTTTTTCAGGCAATTCGAAAAAAGAATATTTCGCAAAACTGCAATGGAAACAGTTTTTGCGCATTTACAGTCACTTGACTTTGAAGACGCGGTGTGTTTGGGGTCCGTGTCCGCAAATAATAATAATAATTAGCATTATTATAACATTTATTAGGCTACATGTTTAGAAAGCAATTCGTCAAATGTCATTCATAATACAGGGCTGAAATTATCACAAATAAACACAAGATTTTGACGCATATCCAAGTGTGTGTCTGTGCGGAGTGTGGAGCGGGCACAGGCGTGGGCGCGAACACTTGCATTTTCCTATCAACAGTGGAAACAACTTAAAATACTCACACAGAAAATAATGCCCACACAGAAAATAATAATACATTATTCTCAACTACTTTTATTTGCGTAAACTCAAAATAACAAGAAAACGCGGTTTCATGATGAACTGGAGCGCGAGAACTGAAACAAAATATAGCTTAGGCTAAAGCTTGAAATGTCCAAAAATTCGAATCGAAAGCTAATACCTTCTGATTATGTAATATTAATTTGTGAATATTTTAAATGTTTAATAAAGGGGCAAAAAGTCATAAACAAAAACCTGAAAATCCGTCAATAGGCCTATTTATTATTTTGCGCAGCATTTGGTGCGTACAGTTCAAATTTAAATTGTGGTGTTTAACTTTGCGTTTTAAAAATACAACAACGGTTCATTTTTTTCGTTTTGCAAAATTACGGGTTAAAAAAGGAAAACCGAATGGACACAAAAGTAGGGCTACACTGACCATTTGGACAGAATACGAGACATAGTTCTTTATTAAATTCATAAAAAGCAACAATAATTATGTAAATAATGTCTAGTGCGGTGGCTGAATATAGGCTATAAACCTACCAACGTCCGTTCCCATGATTTTTGGAATGACTTATCGCGAGAGGAAAAAAGGACGTTTTAGTCGCATAACATCGGTTAATGGAAACGCCGTCATTTCGCAATAGTTTTTTATCGACATTTAGAAAGAAAGAAAAATCGCAAAAATTTTGCGCAAATCTGTAATGGAAACGCGCCTAGTGTCAGAACCAGCAAACAATCTTAATGTTTTCGTCTTGCCCAACGGCCTCCATCCCTGTCTGCGGCAAGCTGCAGCCATCTTTTGATCCAATTTTCAATCTCTTGGTCTGTTGCAGTGGCAGTTAACTGGTTTCTTCTGATAGCAGCTACAATGACACATATATGACCAAAAGTAAATAAGCAAATAATTATTGTTATTTATTATAAATCTAACATTTAGAGCAGTGGTTCTCAACCCGCGGCCCGTCACAAATGCTGATGCGGCCCATGATTCTGACCACGTAAAAAAAAATATATATATATGAATAACTTATAGTTTTACAATTCATATTTCATTATTGTTTTTTTTATTAATTAAACCAATAAAAGTTTGAACAATATGGTTTTTTTTTTGTCATAAAATAATTTTGGTGATTGTGTACTGGTTTCACATATGCGGAGTACTGACGCAACTATGAACTGAATTACACAGTTAACGCACACATACAAGCGCGCACTCTGGCAGATTTAAAACGCATCAATTAACGATCAAAATGGACAAATTTGTTATTAGAGGAGAAAAAAGATGCGAGGAAAATACTGATAAAGGAACACATGCAAACAAGAAGAGTCGTAGCATCAGCAGTGAAGGTAGGAAAGTGCTTGAAGAATGGAAGAATCCATTCCAGATTAGGGGCACTGTAGGCCCTTTGCAGTGTAAGCGAGCGCAATGGCATCCACTATCCATCTGGATAGGCTCTGTTTTGAGGCGGCGAGTCCCTTGGAACGCCCACCAAACAAAACGAAAAGCTGCTCCGTCTGTCTTAAAACAGACGAGCGTGGCACATAAGCTCTCAATGCCCTGACGGGGCAAAGGAGACTCGCGTCCTCCTCCTCACTGAGAACCGGAAGGGCGGACAGGGAAATTACCTTGGCCCTAAACGGTGTATTGAGGGATTTCGGCACATACCCGTGCTTAGGTTTGAGAATGACCTTCGAGTCATTAGGCCCAAACTCCATACATGACGCGCTTACTGAAAGCGCCTGCAAGTCCCCTACGCGCTTCACTGAAGCGAGAGCCATGAGAAAAACTGTTTTGACCGACAGGTGTTTCATGTCCACCAGGTGGATTGGCTCGAACGGGGCACCTTTCATGGCCTCCAGGACCGTGGAAAGGTCCCACGTCGGGACTGAAGGGGGCCTGGGAGGGTTCAGCCTCCGAGCTCCCCTAAGGAAACGCACGACTAAGTCGTTTTTCCCCAGCGACTGGCCAGACACCGGTTTTGCAAACGTTGCTATGGCCGCCACATATACTTTGAGCGTGGATGGGGTCCTGCCCTTATCCAGTAGCTCTTGAAGGAAGGAAAGCACTTCCGAAACCCCGCATTCCACAGGTGAAAAGCTCTGGGCTTGACACCATGCAGAGAAAACAGACCATTTCGAGGAGTAGAGCCGCCTGGTAGACGGAGCTCTAGCCTGCGCGATCGTGTTTAACACTCCTTCTGGGAGGCTAGCGGGTACCCGTTGATGGCCCATGCGTGCAGGGACCACAATTCCGGGCGAGGGTGCCAAATCGAGCCCTCCGCCTGAGAGAGGAGGTCTCTCCTCAATGGTACAGGCCATGGGGCAGTGCTGGTCAGCTGCATCAGGGCAGGGAACCACGTCTGGTTTCTCCAGAGCGGAGCTACGAGCAGCACTGGGCATCCGTTCTCCCTGATTCGTTCCAACACCTGAGGTAGGAGCGAGACAGGAGGAAAAGCATATAGGGGGCAGCGGGGCCAAACATGAGCCAGCGCGTCCTTGCTTTTCGAGAAAAACTCCGGGCAATGAGCGTTTTCGTGGGACGCGAATAGGTCCACCCGTGCTCTGCCGAACGTTTTCCACAGCAGCTGGACCGTCTGCGGGTGCAGCGACCATTCCCCTGCTGGAACATTGTTCCTGGACAGTCTGTCTGGTCCCACATTCAGGTGACCAGGCACGTGCGCCGCTCTCAGTGAGAGCAGGCTGTGCTGAGCCCAGACCAGGAGGCGTTTCGTCAGCCTGTGAAGGTTTCGTGACCTGACGCCGCCCTGGCGATTTATGTATGCCACCACTGACATGTTGTCCGACCGGACCAAGACGTGGTGGCCTGTTACCTGGGGACAAAAACGCCGTAGCGCTTTGTCAACTGCTATCATCTCCAAGCAGTTTATGTGAAGGAGCTTTTCCCGTTCTGACCACAGGCCAGCTAGCGGTCTGCCCTCGAGCAGTGCTCCCCACCCCGAGGTGGAGGCGTCCGTAGACACCACCTTCACACTCGAAGCGGTCCCCAGACTCACACCTGACTGGTACCAGTCGGTTATTTTCCAAGGTTCCAGAGCTGAAACACACTGAAGGTCGACCCTGAGGCGAAACAGACCCGCTGTCCATGCCCTGGGTGGAACCCGCGCTTTCAGCCACATCTGCAGTGGGCGCATGCGGAGCAAGCCCAACTGGAGTACAGAGGCTGCTGAGGCCATCAGCCCCAGCATTTTCTGAAACCTTTTGAGCGGAACTATCGCGCCGTGGCGGAAGGATTTCGCGACGCGCTGAATATTTAGCCCGCGCTCTGGTGACAGGCGTGCCGTCATGGATAGCGAGTCCAACACTGTTCCCAGAAAGGAAATTTTCTGACTGGGGAACAGTGAGCTCTTCGCCCAATTGACTGTGAGGCCCAGCTCCTCGAGGTGCTCGAGTAATGCGGCCCTGTGTTCTATGAGCTCCGATCGTGATCGAGCTAGAATCAGCCAATCGTCCAAGTAGTTCAGGACTCGCATGCCCTGAAGTCTCAGGGGTGCGAGCGCCGCGTCCATGCACTTCGTAAATGTACGAGGTGCCAGGGACAGGCCAAACGGCAGGACTGTGTATTGATATGCCTGGCCCTCGAAGGCGAATCTCAAGAATCGCCTGTGATGGGACGCTATTCGTATTTGGAAATAGGCGTCTTTCAGATCTATTGACATAAACCAGTCCCCGTGGCGCACTTGCGCGAGGATTTTCCTGTTCGTAAGCATTCTGAACTGGCGTTTCACAAGCACTCTGTTCAGCTGTCGTAGATCTAAAATGGGTCTGAGACCCCCATCCTTTTTCGGTACCAGAAAATATCTGCTGTATAGGCCCCCTTCGCACTGAGCCTGAGATAAAGGTTCTATAGCCCCTTTGCTCAGTAGTTTCGCTATCTCGGCACGAAGTAGATGAGACACTTCGTTTTTCACCATAGTTTCGACGCGCGTCGAGCGAATTGTAGCGAATAGCCTCTCTTTATAGTGTTCAGCACCCATTCTGATACCCCGGGAAGCTTTGACCACGCATCTGCGTGAATAGCTAGAGGCAGAATGAAATCCGGGCTCTGGTCGTGGCAAAACGGCAGCTCGAGAGCCCTGGTATACTGGGAACACAACACCGTGTTTACAGCGTTCGAGGCGGGGGGCGCGCTGATCACTGCGGGCGGCCTGGCCGCGCTCAGCTTTTTTATGGCAGATTGTGCAGAAAAAGTGAGCGGGGCAGATCCCGTAGGATTCGGCGTGTCTGTGAGAAAATGTGGGCGCGGGACTGCGGGCACATTTACTACACTGAAAACATTGTCGGTCAGAGCCGACTGAATGTGTGTTGGTTTCGTTTTTACAGAAACCAAGGGACACGCAGTATGCAGTGTGAGCGGGCATTGTGATATGGGCGCGTGCACTACATTGTTTGCACAACCGACCTGAGTCGATTTTATTTGTGCTAGCCCTGCACCGTGGCGGGCTGTGTCTGGGTGTGGGAATGGGCACTGGGTGGGCATTCTTACAACACTCATAACACCATCGGCCGTGGCCGGAACACCAGAAAATGCACTCTTTATCGGATTTATCTGGGTAGCCGTAAAAACGGCTTTTGTGCGCAGGCAAACGGGCTGAGACACCGGCTGGCTCACTACGAAATACACTGGGACAGTCACGATGCTTGGAACTGACCGAGCGAGAAGTTTTGGTGGAAATCCGGCCGCAGCGGGATCCGAACACCGTCGCTTTCCTAGAATGGCTAGGAAGATTTTGAGGCCTCGGGCTTGATCTCAATCCTCGGCCGGGGCCCGCGCTGAGGGGGGCGGCGTCCAGCAGAGCGAGAGCGCGGTCTTTGGTCTCGGGCGTGGCGGCGCTGTGAAGCGGCAGCGGCGGGCGGTGCAGGCTGCGGCTGAGAACTGCGAGCAGACGGCTGTTTAGAGCGGCCTGCAGCGGAGCTCGAACGCTTCGGAAGGAAGTGCTTCATAGCCTGCGAAGTCTTTTGTACCTCCATGAATCTGTCCGCGAAATCTTTGACGGCAGATCCGAAGAGGCCCGCTGGTGAAATGGGCGCGTCGAGAAATACAGAGCGCTCGGCTTCCGTCATCTCGGACAGCGTCAGCCATAAGTGTCTCTCAGCCACGGTGAGAGAGGCCATATTCCGTCCTATGGCCTGTGCAGCGGCTTTAGCAGCGCGAAGAGCGAGGTCTGTAGCGCTTCTCAGGTCCGCCACACAGATCGCTCCGGGTCCTTCCTCGTCCAGTTTAAGGAGAAGGTCGGCCTGGAAGATCTGCAGGATAGCCATAGTGTGCAGCGCTGAAACTGCTTGCCTGGCGGCGGTGTAAGCGCGTCCGTGCATGGCTGACGTCACTCGGCAGGCTTTAGATGGTTATGTTGGTTAAAATTATGGTTAAAATTATGTTGGTCATACTTCCAAAAAGAATATTCTGTGATTCTGAATGACAGTATCCACACCGGCGCGGTGATTGACAGCTGCACACTCTCCTCAAACACTGTGTTCATCCGCGCTGTGCGGTGTCGAAGTACAACTCACGTAAAGTTGATAATTCCGTGAATGACTGCAATTGCAGATTTCGAACAGAGATGGCGACAAAGAGGAAGAAATGTGGACTGCAGCTTTAATAATTCTGGAAAAGTTACCTCAGAAGTGCTGGTAGTTTCATTTCAAGGAGCGGATCCAGCTGATGCAGTAAGTTATTTATTCTTAAGTGCTTTGTTCTAATCGCGTTATTGAATAGTGTCTGTAAACTGCACAAAGACTGTTTATAATAAATATGAATTACATGTCTGTGTGTGAATGAATGAATGGCACAGACGCGCGCGCGATGTTACTACAACATCTGTGCTGTTCATTCACTCTCGCTCCTACATTATTTTACATGAACACATCCAAACTATATTGCTATAGCCTACAGAGATCTGTTCTAATCGCGATATAGAATAGTATCTGTAAAACTAAAAAAGACTGTTTAAATATGAATCGGGTGTCTGTGTGTGAATGAACGAACGCACAGATGCGCACTGTTACAGACGAAATAAAAGACAATATTTCGTTGACTAGTTTTGGATAGATTATAAAGTTTTTACTATAAAATAGACATCAAATAAGCTTTTGTTAGACAGTTTCTGCTCATATGTTAAATATATAGTATGTTTTGTCAAAAAATAAACTAATCAACTGTTATAGTGTTATAGTGTTTGTTCCAATGCAAGCTATATCAAAAATAATGAATCCTTAACTTTGAAATATGTATGATAAAATGTATTGGCCTACTAAGACATTTATGGAAAAAGACAATTTTCTTTTCAAGTTGTTTCCAACTCTAACTTTGAACCAATTCTATAGAATGGCCCAAATAACCTATTTGACCAGGATTTTTTTTCCAGGTGTCGTGACATGACCAGAACGAAGGCAGGAGACACTGCTTGCAGTCAATTCAACTTTTTTATTGACTTTAGGAAAATAATCATAAATCAAAATAACATCAACAAAGACACTGAAGGTGACCCTCCTCACGGAGGTCCCCCACCAGAACTGCCCTAACAGAAAAA
Source organism: Rhinichthys osculus (assembly GCA_029959095.1). Lineage (NCBI taxonomy): Eukaryota > Metazoa > Chordata > Actinopteri > Cypriniformes > Leuciscidae > Rhinichthys > Rhinichthys osculus. The sequence continues at coordinate 675,198 of JARWKJ010000024.1, forward strand.
AATACATTCCTTTATACTGAAAGGGTCAACCATTTGACAATAATAGGGAATTTAAATAATATGTTCACATACATAATACACAACTACACTTAAATGAAAATAATATTCAAAATACATTAACCTCAATTATACAAGGAAAGTAATACAAATTATTAACAATTAGATTTCTACATACTATCAACATAAACACAATAAAACACTAAACAACAACCCCCTGATCACATTGAGAAATGCACTATGCCTACACTACCCGGAATTCTTTGGGATGGCATAAAATGAGGAACAGGAAGGCCGCACGTCCTCTTAAACACCCACCCCCGGAACCAGACATGAACCCAGAAGGTTAGTTTTGCAAATGAGGATAAAACTAATACATTTATGTGAATTCCAAATAAAGAAAATAAAGAAATAAAACTCTTCGTGTCTTTTATCAGTCTAATGTGCACCTTAGACTAGAAAAAGTTACCAAACTAATTTAACCAAACAATGAAAAACAAACATTTATAGAGAACAGATAAACCAAACAAACATGGCATACATCGCAGTCAGGGGTAACCTATGACATCGTGACACCAGGTATGACTAAAAATGTGCTTTTGACTTTAATTTATATTTTGATTTTATATATATATATATATATATATATATATATATATATATATATATATATGTATATACATACACACACACACACACACACACACACACACACACACATATATAGATATATATATTGTCCTTGCATTCTTTCTTGTGTGACACACCTGAATGAGGGCTCATTATTATGCGGGTCTTTGTCTTCTCAGGCGAGAACCACCTAATTATTCACAAGGGGGTTGGGCCGTTCACGCCCATTCGCATATTGCCTTTCCAAACTAATTTTTTTCACAATTTAAAACAATCTATTGTTTTATGTGAATGATTAGGCAGGATGATTTTCAGATCATTTTGAAGCAAAAACTCTAGGCGACAACATCCATTAGTCAAAAGTCTTGTGGACAGATAGTCTTTTGTGGCCTTATTTCAGAAACTGTAATTTTTAGTTTTTTTTCAATAACCATGCATAAACAATATTCTCTCAAAAACACAAACATGTACATACATGTTGCTCACATATTATGGTAGCCCTGCTTGTGCTAAATAGAGTGTAATTACACCTGTGCCAGTAATATGTTTATAAGCAACTGAAAAAAGCACAAATGTCAGGGCATGTCAAAACATCTCAAGGACCCCAAAAACACCTCCCATTTGGAAAAGGTTAGCTAAAAACACCTGTGATTCTTATGTTCCAACAGAATATTTTAAGGGACATATATGCTGCAAAATCCACATATATAAATATCAAAATACTAATGTATTTTTAATCATATACACTCACCTAAAGGATTATTAGGAACACCATACTAATACTGTGACCCCCTTTCGCCTTCAAAACTGCCTTAATTCTACATGGCATTGATTCAACAAGGTGCTGAAAGCAGTCTTTAGAAATGTTGGCCCATATTGATAGGATAGGATCTTGCAGTTGATGGAGATTTGTGGGATGCACATCCAGGGCACGAAGCTCCCGTTCCACCACATCCCAAAGATGAACTCATTGTCATGTTCAAGAAACCAATTTGAAATGATTCGAGCTTTGTGACATGGTGCATTATCCTGCTGGAAGTAGCCATCAGAGGATGGGTACATGGTGGCCATAAAGGGATGGACATGGTCAGAAACAATGCTCAGGTAGGCCGTGGCATTTAAACGATGCCCAATTGGCACTAAGGGGCCTAAAGTGTGCCAAGAAAACATCCCTCACACCATTACACCACCACCACCAGCCTGCACAGTGGTAACAAGGCATGATGGATCCATGTTCTCATTCTGTTTACGCCAAATTCTGACTCTACCATCTGAATGTCTCAACAGAAATCCGAGACTCATCAGACCAGGCAACATTTTTTCAGTCTTCAACTGTCCAATTTTGGTGAGCTCTTGCAAATTGTAGCCTCTTTTTCCTATTTGTAGTGGAGATGAGTGGTACCCGGTGGGGTCTTCTGCTGTTGTAGCCCATCCGCCTCAAGGTTGTGCATGTTGTGGCTTCACAAATGCTTTGCTGCATACCTCGGTTGTAACGAGTGGTTATTTCAGTCAAAGTTGCTCTTCTATCAGCTTGAATCAGTCGGCCCATTCTCCTCTGACCTCTAGCATCAACAAGGCATTTTCGCCCACAGGACTGCCGCATACTGGATGTTTTTCCCTTTTCACACCATTCTTTGTAAACCCAAGAAATGGTTGTCCGTGAAAATCCCAGTAACTGAGCAGATTGTGAAATACTCAGACCGGCCCGTCTGGCACCAACAACCATGCCACGCTCAAAATTGCTTAAATCACCTTTCTTTCCCATTCTGACATTCAGTTTGGAGTTCAGGAGATTGTCTTGACCAGGACCACACCCCTAAATGCATTGAAGCAACTGCCATGTGATTGGTTGATTAGATAATTGCATTAATGAGAAATTCAACAGGTGTTCCTAATAATCCTTTAGGTGAGTGTATGTCATATACTGTATGTCCTACATACAAAAGCCATATAGATTTTCTTGATGTAAAAACATAGGAAAATAATGCTAATTTAATATTCAGTTCACTTTCAAACTCACCCTGATGTCATCCAAGATATCCATCTCTCTTTCTTACATTTTTTATACACAGAATGGACTTCAATGGCAACCAACTATTCAAATGTTCAAAGAAGTTTCAGTTTAAATGTATATATATTTATTTATTTTAGAAAATTACCGATCGTTTCTCTAGATAAGACCCTTATTTCTCGACTGGGATCGTGTCGAGACTTTGAAGCTACATTGAGACAGACATTTGAACCTTCTTGAACATTTGAATATTTGGTTACCATTGAAGTCCATTCTGTGTAGAAAAATCCTGGAATGTTTTCTTCAAAAACCTTAATTTATTTTCGACTGAAGAAAGAAAGACATGGATATCTTTGATGACATCAGGGTGAGTAAATTATCAGATTTTTTTCTTTTTGTATGTGAAAGATGGTAGTGCTTTGGGTCTTTCGTCCATTCTGTAGCAGGTCGGACGGGTCCATGTTGTTGATGTCAAGTAGTTTCTCTAATGCTGCTTGGTGTTGTTTTTTAGTCTCTCCCGATAGAGCGCCTTTCCTTTAGCTTCCCCCTTCTTCATTTATTCCCAAGAAACTGTGCCTTATCGCAAAAATGCAAACAAATATCAAGCTGCTCTCTCTCTCTGTCGCTATTTCTCTCGGTCTCACAGTCGAAGTAACCATGACAACGGATAGCGTATCCTTCCAAGATGGCGACGCCTTCCCACAATGCAACGCGGAGTGAAACGCGTGACGTCACATTCTCATTCTCAATAAGGCTGCACTTCAATCATGCTCTTGTCCTAAGTGGAGCCCTATGCCTATAGTCAATCATGGTCATATACTGTATAATCAACATTAGATGAAACACAATATTTAAAACTACACACACAAGCAAACATTTTAATTACACAATTATTTATTAGAGTGTATTCTACAAGATACAGTTGAATATTTTAGATATCAAGTTTTTATTTTAAATTCTGCATCACCAGATTTCATTTACATTTGTGACAATTTCTCTAAACTTTACCACAGTACTAAATTTATTATACTATTCTTAACCTACAAACATAAAACTTTCCTTAATGTCGAAGTGATTCTTATGCATATCACATAATACAAAAATATTTTCCAGCCAATTTTCAACATTTTATTCACTGTTTTTGAAACATATTTGACTCAACTTTGTTAATTTGCCGCACTCTCGGATCTAAATAACACTGTGATGAGTCACATCCAGGACATTAACGTGCTGAGCGCGACGAAACGAGCTGAGACTTTTTACACAGACGCCATTTTCTTTGACTCGCGATGCAAGGCATATGATGAGGGAAAACGCATGGATTAAGTGTTTTATCGCATTTATATATGCATTTTATTTTATTTGCTTTTTAACAGGGAAACGGCGAAAGTAAGTGTTTTATCTAATTTACAATATACATTTTATAATATAACGTATTGATTGTGGGATTAAAGCAAAAATGCTGTTTGTCATTTATGAAAGTGTAATGAATTACAGTTCAAGTTAATCAACAAATCAGTATCATTTTTGGTTAAAAAAAAATCACTCCACTGCTTCCATTTCAGCATGGGTATGTAAATTTCAGTCAGAAATTTTTATTTTGTTATTAAGTTAAAGTCCACCCACAGCAATTTTACATTTGGGCACAAATCCTATCCACAGTTCAAAAGGAGAAATAGTTTTGGGCCTCGTTTAAGAAAAATCCTATTTCAGGCTGAGAAAGAATTCATATGCAATAACACAAATCATTGATGTCAATGTGATGTCCAAATGATATCAATTTGACTTCTAAACCATGACATTGATTTGAGGTAAACTGAATTTCAAACATAACCTACCTGCATATACATAAAAACCATTTCAGTGTGGGTTTAACAATAATAGTAACTTTCTCTTTTAACACAATTACCACTGGAAGACATTGACTTCCAAAATGGACCTTAAAATGATATGCAGCATCTTGATCAAGTCTTTTGACGTAATTGATATCAAGGGAAAGTTAATTAAAAAATGTCTAGATTTAATTCTGTTCTTTATATAAAGCATTTGTTTATCTTTAGAAGTCAAGGAATCCACAGACAGCTGTTAATTCATCAATAATAGATTTGTTATGTGAACTTTGTGACTATTTGCTGAAAGTCTAAAAAAAACTTTTAATATTTAGTTTCACCTTGTGCCTTAAGAATTTTTAATTTGTAGAAATGTGATGACAAATGTTCAGCTTATGATGGCTCACAGTTTATGATAGCTCACTGGTTTATTGTTCTATAGCAGATTATGAGAAAGCCAGACAGAAGGCCAAAAAGGCTGAGACATCCTCCTGTCTCAGTTCAGAAAATGACACCATGCTGGGAAAATGTAATTGCAAAAGGAAGTAAGTTTCTTGGTTTTCGCATTGATTTAACTTACACAGGAGAAAGAAGTGGGAATGTAGAGTGTGATTTCCAAAAATCTAAGATTAAAGGTTCACTATGTGACTTTTATCTACACCAGACCAAACTTACGGTACCCTGATCAGGGCCACTCTTCTTCTGAAGAAATAAGTAAAAGAAGAAAGGGCTCTGTACCAGTTCCACCATCCCCACCATCCCCGCTGTCACACGAATTTCACCAGCCCCGCCTATTCCCCCTGCGCCACCTGGCCCGCAGTACCAGTTCTGTCAAGAAGGCAGACAATTACACGTAAGCACTGATTTCAGGTTTTTACGTCTCATGAAAAGAGGATATTGTTGTATTAGTTGCAGAATAATTGTAAATTAACAGTACATTACAGTTTTTTCCAATCGCTATGACAGTTTTTTCAATACATTTAACAAGTTTCCTAAACTCTTAACGCACCAACACACCTAAAACACACAATTGGCAAAACGGTTAATTTCATGCTCAAAATCACACATTGTAAACTAAACTCCAAAACTAATTTTCAAAATACAATAATACACTAACACAATACACTATGTCTAACAAAACACTGCAAACATGTTTCAAAATCAAATAATTATTCAAAACACTAACACATGTTCTCTTCCAACAGGAAGATTTAGTTAATCATAACACAATGACAAAAAACACTATCATCAGCTGAAATTACAGAAACTGCATTATTTTATGTGTCAGGTCTGCCCTTATACAATAGACAGTATATTGTATTGATTATAGATTGTGTTTTGCACTGTAGTTTCTTTTGATGCCTCTCTACATTTTTGTTTTGTTGGGTTTAGTAAATGCATGAATTTTGTTTCTTTTGTTGCAGAAATTCAATACAAAAAATGAATGACCATCTCAGAGTAGCTTTATAGAATGTACAGTTTATGAAAAAAAAAAAAAGACAGAGACAGAATTGCTGCAGTAAAGACTTTATTTGCAAAAGGACATTGCTGCAAAATATACAAACAGAAAAAGCACTGGAATAATAATTAAAAAAACAAAGTAATCTTCTAATCTGCCCGGTCTTCTGCATTTGGCCACATGTTCTCATCCACATCATACCTGATATCTTCTCTGGCAAGGCATCGTGGGAAGAATCTTTTGGCATGCCTTATCCACCCCTGGCAGTGTTCAGCTGTGATGTCTTGGCATGCAGCATCCATTGCATCCAGGAGGGACATTTGGTCATGTGGACGATGGTCAAAAACCTTACATCTCCAGGCTGAGAAAAACTCCTCAATGGGGTTGAGGAAAGGGGAGTAAGGGGCAAGGAAATGGGACATCATCCTTCGATGGGCGTCAAACCAGGCTGTGACTGCACGGGAATGGTGGAATGCCACATTGTCCCATATGATCACATATATTGGCAAGTGGTCTCCCACCTGTCCCCTTTCTACCTCTGGCACCAGTCTTTCGTGCAGGTCTTCTAAAAACAGGAGAAGGCGGTCTGTGTTGTAGGGGCCAATCTCACATTTATGCAGGAGTGCACCGTTGTTGGAGATTGCGGCGCACATGGTAATGTTGGCTCCTCTCTGGCCCGGCACGGTAACTGTGGCCCTTTTGCCAATTATGTTTCTCCCACGGCGATGCCTTTTTGCCAAGTTGAAGCCAGCCTCGTCAACATAGATAATTTCATGTGGGACTTGATTGGCCTCCAACTCCATGACTCTCTGAAAGTAATTAGACACAGCGTATGTAAATGCTGTGCTGTATATCTACTGTATGTCCTAATGTACTCCAGGTTTATAGAGTAGTTTACTGCAAAACACACTGTGTATAGTACAGTAATGACTGTACTGCATAACCTTACCTGGACGTATTGGTGACGGAGTTCTTTGATGCGTTTACTGTTCCTTTCAAACGGAACTTTGTATAGTTGTTTCATTCGGACTCTGTGTTTAGCTAGAGTCCGAGAAATGGATGTTATGCTGATTGCTGCAATGTTCCCAAAGACAAGGTTGTCCTCTACAACTCTGGACTGAATGTCCTTCAGTTTTATTTCATTGTCAGCAATCACCATGTTGACAATAGCAAGTTCCTGTTATTCATTCAGGAGCTTTCCTCTGCCCCCTGAGGGAGGTAGACGTTGAATCCTTAGAGGGACAAAATACAGTTACATTTTAGAGACCGGAGGCATACAGTCACTCTAATAAATGGCAAATTATTTACACTTTGCTGTAGGAGAAGCAATATCCTACCTGTTGGTTTCTCTGAAAATACGGACAATGGATGCCACTGTGTCCCGGCTGAGATTTGGCTGTACTCGTTCACCAGCCTCTCTGTATGATAGCCCGTGGTTTATGACATGGTCAATGATAGTAGCTCTTATTTGATCAGTTACCCTAGCTCTGGTCCTTCTTTGAGCGCCACCACGCATTCTAACTCCTCTCCCTTGTCCTTGTCCTACTCCTCTCCCTCTCCCTTGTCCTTGTCCCACTCCTCTCCCTTGTCCTTGTCCCACTCCTCTCCCTCTACCTTGCGCCACTTCTCTCCCTTGTCCTTGCCCCACTCCTCTCCCTTTTCCTTGTCCCACTCCTCTCCCTCTACCTTGTGCCACTCCTCTCCCTTGTCCTTGCCCCACTCCTCTCCCTCTACCTTGCGCCACTCCTCTCCCTTGTCCTTGCCCCACTCCTCTCCCTTATCCTTGTCCCACTCCTCTACCTTGCGCCACTCCTCTCCCTTGTCCTTGCCCCACTCCTCTCCCTTGTCCCACTCCTCTCCCTTGTCCTTGTCCCACTCCTCTCCCTTGTCCTTGTCCCACTCCTCTCCCTTGTCCTGGTACTCGTCTTCCTCTCCCTCGTGCAGGCATTTTTTTCTTTCTTTCTTTTTTTGTGTTGCTCTATATTGTTCCTTTTCCACACAAGATCAGCCCAAAGAGTCCTCTTTTAGAACATATGATCATGCGATTGAAAGAACCTCAACACCTACAGTTTTTTTCAATCGCTAAGAAGCGTTTGCCAATTCTTAAAATACTTTTTCTAAACTCTTAACACAGCAACACACCAACATCACACAATTAGCCAAATAGTTAATTTTCTGACCGAAACCACAGTTTGTTAAATAAATACAAACTCTACATTTCAAAACGCTAAAAAACCTTTTCAATATACACTAACTCTATCAAAACACTGCAAACTCGTTTCAAAATCGAATCATTCGGTCAAAACTTTAGCACTCGTTTTCTATCCAACATGAACACATAGTCAATCATAGCGTAATGACTGTCAAAATACTAACAGTTGGTGGCATTACAAAAACTGCATTACTTGTCATGTTTCAGTTCTGTCTGTATAGAACATACAGTATGAAATATTTTTTTTTAAATTATTAATTCAGCTGTGTGTGTGAGAGAGAGAATTCATGGTGACTTAGATGTGTACAACATAATATCTAAATGTAAAGGAGTCATCAATACTTACAGTAATAGAATGTACAACTGGGGAAAAAAACAGTAAGTGACAGAATTGCTGCAGTAAAGACTTTAATAGCAATATGAAATTGCCGTCAGTGATCAAAAGGAAACAAGGACAAACATACATGGCCTTTGATTTAAAGTGTGCAAAAATAAAACAAAATGACAGGGAAAAAAAGCCCCCCCCCCCAAAAAAAGTCCTGTTCTAATCTATACGATCTTCAGCATTTGGCCACATGTTCTCATCTACATCACATCGTATGTTGTCTCTCGCTATACACCTTGGAAAGAAACGCTTGGCATGCCTTATCCACCCCTGACAGTCTTCAACTGAGATGTCTCTGCAGCCAGCATCCATGGCATCCAGGAGGGACATTTGGTCTTGAGACCGATGATCATAAACTTTCCACCTCCAAGCAGAAAAAAATTCCTCAATGGGGTTGAGGAAAGGAGAGTACGGAGGAAGAAAAAGGGAAATCACTCTTGGATGTGCTGCAAACCAGTTTGTGATTGCATGTGAATGGTGGAATGCTACATTGTCCCATGTAATCACAAATGTCCTCATGTTTCCTCCCACCGGTTCTGCTTCTGGGACCAGTTGTTGGTGGAGATCATCTAAAAACAAAAGAAGGCGCTCTGTGTTGTAGGGACCAATCTGGCTTTTCTGCAGGACCAAACCAGCACTTGAGATTGCAGCACACATTGTGATGTTTGCTCCTCTCTGACCCGGCACATCAACGGTGGCCCTTTTCCCAATTACATTTCTTCCTCGTCTACGTGTTTTTGCCAGGTTAAACCCTGCCTCGTCTACATAAATGAATTCATGTAGTGTCTGATTAGCCTCCAACTCCATAATTCTCTGAAATAAAAAACAAACACAATTTTTACATAAATGTTTTAGAGTAGCAATAGAGAATAGTGAAAAAAGGAAGTATGGAATAGTCACTGTAGAATCAGACATGGTGTATAGACACCATACCTGGACATATTGGTGCCGGAGTTCCTTGACCCGATCACTGTTTCTCTCAAATGGAACCGTGTACAACTGTTTCATTCTAATTCTGTGTTTGGTCAGAGTCCGAGCAATGGTAGCTAGGCTGATGCTTTCCACATTTTGGAATACCAGGTTGTCCTCTACAATTCTGGTCTGAATTTCTCTCAGTTTTATTGCATTGTCAGCAATGACCCATCCTACCATGGCATGTTCTTGGTCTTCACTGAGAAGCTTTCTTCTTCCCCCAGAGCGAGGAAGTCGTTGTGTCCTTTAGAAGAACAAAAATACAACATTTGCATTTGTAACTAGTGGTGTCCAGCAGTTACTGTAATACAGTAAATAGCAACCGCATTGATAGCCCTAATGAAATGCATGACTTACCTGTTGGTTTGTTGAAAAATCCGGATAATGGAAGCAACGGTTGACCGTCTGAGATTAGGCTGGACTCTTTCACCAGCCTCTCTCAATGATAGACCATGGTTTATCACATGGTCTATGATGGTGGCTCTGATTTCATCCGTGACAACAGCTCTTACTCTCCTTTGAACAGCACCACGCATTCTTACTCCTCTTCCCCTACCTCTCCTTCTCCCTTGTTCTGGTCCAACTAGTCCTCTCCCTGGTCCATCTAGTCCTCTCCCTGGTCCATCTAGTCCTCTCCCTGGTCCATCTAGTCCTCTCCCTGGTCCATCTAGTCCTCTCCCTGGTCCAACTAGTCCTCTCCCTGGTCCATCTAGTCCTCTCCCTGGTCCAACTAGTCCTCTCCCTGGTCCATCTAGTCCTCTCCCTGGTCCATCAAGTCCTCTCCCTGGTCCATCTAGTCCTCTCCCTGGTCCATCTAGTCCTCTCCCTGGTCCAACTAGTCCTCTCCCTGGTCCATCTAGTCCTCTCCCTCAACCATCTAGTCCTCTCCCTGGTCCATCTAGTCCTCTCCCTGGTCCATCTAGTCCTCTCCCTGGTCCATCTAGTCCTCTCCCTGGTCCATCTAGTCCTCTCCCTCGTCTAACTTGTCCTCTTCCTCGACCATCTAGTCCTCTCCCTCGTCTAACTAGTCCTCTCCCTCGTCTAACTAGTCCTCTCCCTCGTCTAACTTGTCCTCTCCCTCGACCATCTAGTCCTCTCCCTCGTCTAACTAGTCCTCTCCCTCGTGCAGACATTTTCTTTCTTTTTCTGCTCCTCTGTGTTGTTATGTGTTGCTTTGAACAAAACCAATCCAAAGACGGCCTTTTTATTGTGTATGTCCATGTAATGGAAAGTCTTCAACACCTGGCTATGTCTCTGATTGAGATTGGAATCAGCTATTTCTTACTCTAATTATCAGTAATTTAAAAATGCTTATCAGCTGTTTGAATATATTTTTAAAATATTTGTTTCAATAATTTTGAGCTGATATTGTTGCAGAAGTAGAGGCTTTATACTGTATCTATGGTTTGGAACAATAGGTCTTAATTTCTGGCATGCTGCGTTTAAGCATTTGTAAAAAAGACTATAAAGATCCATGATTTTGGTATTGGGTATGCTTATATGTAAAGAAAATGTAGGCATTCTAGAAATGTGTTAATTGACTGCATTTTGTGTGAAAACAACATGAATTGTGTTAATGGTATGGTCACAACAGACCGATGTTGTGCTAATTGTGTTTAGAGTTTTGAAAATGTGATTACAGATTGGACAAAAGGTTGTTAGCAATTGAAAAAAACTGTAAATGTGCTTCCTAGATGGGAATCAGCTGTGATTTATATATTTGCATAACTTCAATAAGCTGTTTCTCATTAGCAATGGAATAAGATACAGGAAATATATTTGTGTTTCAATTCACAATATAAACAGCTGTTTACCTTGACTTTAGCCTGTGAGTTTAGGATTAGAACATGGTGTTATCTGTTCTGACATACAGTGTTAAAGCATTGGTAAATTTGCCAGTAAAAATCCATTGTTTTGGTCTTGTTTGAGCTTGTGTGTAAAAGAAGTTCAAGCATTTTAAATTTGTGTTAATTGTATGCATTTTGTGTTAAAGCAACAAGAAATGTGTTAATAGTGTAGCTTACACAGACTGATGTAGTGCTAACTGTGTTAAGAGTTTAGGAAATTTGTTAAAAGTATTGAAAAAATTGTCATAGCGATTGTAAAAAACGTCTCGGTTACATATGGTAACCCTCGTTCCCTGAGGGAGGGAACGGAGACGTAGGTCAGACTGACCAATAGGAATCTCGCTAGAGAGGCCAATCTACTTTGAGTGAAACTAAAACAAGCCAATGCACATTGGCATGCAATCATTTGCATCAACTGCGCGTCCTCGTCAGCGCGGGTATTTAACAGCAGCTGTTATGATTGCACACTAGTTTTTTGCTGAGGAGCCAAACCTGAAAAAGCTGGCCGCCCCAGCGGGCGGCAGCAGATGTGGCGACGGGACCTACGTCTCCGTTCCCTCCCTCAGGGAACGAGGGTTACCATATGTAACCGAGACGTTCCCTATCGGTCAGTCACTACAACGTAGGTCAGACTGACCAATAGGAATCCCTACCAAAGCGCCACAGCTGCTGCACCCCATCCAGCGCCCCATGCAAGCCTCTACACCTTCTTGCCTAGAAGGACGATAGGAGGAGGCTACACACAGAGTGTATCTGTCACTGTTGTTCCGTAATAACCCATACAGTGAGATTACTGGATAACACTGGGAAAGCGTGCCCTTCAGTTAGGAAGGAGGACGCTGCGGAAGCCACTTACTTCAAGGAGTTATGTGGGGAATACATATGGACTAGACCGAAGGCTGTACTACATATGAGATAGTGGGTGACTTAGCCCAAGGGAAAGACACGGGCTTCCGTTAGGAGCAGCCGTGGAAAATATACACATATGGGATCCCCGTAGGGTCACACATATGGAACCCAGCCCAGATCCGGTTCTCAAGGATTCAGCGGATAAAGGCCTGGCACCTGGACGCTCCGCCATGTCCGGGCCGAGGGGTTTTTGGAGGACTCAACAGGTTTTTCACTCTGGAGCAATAAGGGTGCACAGTAGGGTGCAGCAAGCCGACAGAGCCGGGCCTCTCGGTGCTTCTACCCGTTTAGGGTGAGAACACGGGAGGAGACCGGCTCTACACGTAGGCTAAAATATCTAGCGAACGTGTTAGGTGTCGCCCAGCCCGCAGCTCTACAAATATCTGTTAGCGAGGAGCCAGGTGCCAGCGCCCAGGAGGATGCAACGCCTCTCGTGGAGTGTGCATGCAACCTGAGCGGGCAGGGCACGCCTTGAGCTTGGTAAGCCAAGGCGATGGCATCCACTATCCAGTGGGCCATCCTCTGCTTGGAGACAGCCTTTCCCCTCTGCTGGCCTCCGTAACAGACAAAGAGCTGGTCTGAGGTCCTGATGCTTTGAGTTCTGTCCACGTATATACGTAGAGCGCGAACGGGACAGAGCAAAGCCAGGGCTGGGTCTGCCTCCTCCAAAGGCAGCGCTTGCAGGTTCACTACCTGGTCTTTGAAGGGAGTGGTAGGAACCTTGGGCACATAGCCAGGCTTAGTACCACATGGTTGTCACCCGGCCCGAACTCTAGGGACGATTCGTCGACCGAAAATGCGTGCAGGTCTCCTACCCTCTTGACAGAGGCCAGTGCAACCAGTAGCAAAGTCTTCATGGAAAGAAGCTTTAAGTCTACTGACTGCAGAGGCTCAAAGGGAACATCCTGAAGTGCTCGAAGCACCAGGGAAAGATCCCAAGAGGGTATGGAGGGGGGTCGAGGAGGATTTAATCGTCTCGCCCCCCTAAGAAACCTGACGACCAAGTCGTGCTTCCCCACTGTTTTGCCATCTATGTGGTCGTGATAAGCTGAAATAGCGGCAGCATGTACTTTGAGGGTGGAGGGAGACAGCCTTCGCTCCAACCCTTGCTGCAAGAAGGAAAGCACAGACCCTATCGAACATCTCCGGGGGTCTTCTCGGCGAGAAGAACACAGCTCGACGAACAGGTTCCACTTCAGGGCGTAAACACGTCTCGTGGACGGCGCCCGTGCTGAAGTGATGGTGTTAAGTACCTCAGGGGGTAAGTCACCTAGAACCTCCGCGTCCCGTCCAGGGACCAGACATGGAGTTTCCAGAGGTCTGGACGCGGGTGCCATAGGGTGCCCCGTCTCTGAGTCAGAAGATCCTTCCTCAGAGGAATGGGCCAGGGAGGGACTGTCCCAAGGAGCATGAGTTCTGGGAACCAAGTCCGGGTGGGCCAATAGGGAGCCACCAGAAGGACCTGCTCCTCGTCCTCCCTGACTTTGCACAGTGTCTGTGCAAGTAGGCTCACTGGGGGAAACGCATATTTGCGGAGGCCCCGGGGCCAGCTGTGTGCCAGGCGTCCGTGGCGAGTGTTCCCTCGGTCAGGGAGTAAAACAGCTGGCAGTGGGAGGTCTCTGAAGAGGCAAACAGGTCTACCTGAGCCTCTCCGAACTCTCTCCAGATCAGCTGAACCACCTGGGGGTGGAGTCGCCATTCTCCCGGAAGCACAGCTCGTGATAGCTCGTCGGCCACACGGTTGAGCACGCCAGGGACATACATGGCTCGAAGCGACCTCAGACGCTTCTGACTCCAGAGGAGGAGATGGCGGGCGAGTTGCGACATGCGACGGGAGCGTAGACCACCTTGTCGGTTGATGTACGCAACGGTCGCTGTGTTGTCCGTACGGACCAGTACGTCCCTGCCCTGTAGCGACCTTTTCAAGCGGCTCAGAGCGAGATGTACTGCTAGCAACTCGAGGCAATTGATGTGCCAATGCAGTTGGGGAGCCGTCCACACCCCTGACACTGCATGCCCGTTGTACGTGGCACCCCAGCCGGTGGCGGAGGCATCTGTGAAAACCACAGCATGCCTGGAGACCTGTTCCAAGGGGACTCCTGCCCGAAGGAACGAGAGGTCTGACCACGGGCTGAAGGTCTGGCGGCAGGCCGGTGTGATTGCCACCCGGTGAGTGCCATGATGCCACGCCCATCTCGGGACTTGGCCGTGAAGCCAGTGCTGAAGCGGTCTCAATTGAAGCAAGCCGAGCGGAGTTACCGCTGCTGCCGCTGCCATATGCCCCAGGAGCCTCTGAAAAAATGTCAGTGGGACCGGTGTCCTGCCTTTGAACGTGTTCAAGCAGTTCAGCACCGACTGAGCGCGCTGCTCTGTGAGGCGCGCTGTCTGTGCGACCGAATCCAACTCCATACCGAGAAAAGAGATCCTCTGCACAGGGGCGAGTTTGCTCTTTTCCCAGTTGACCTGAAGGCCCAACTGGCTGAGGTGCGTGAGCACGAGGTCCCTGTGTTCGCATAACTGATCTCGAGAGTGTGCTAGTATAAGCCAGTCGTCGAGATAGTTGAGGAGGCGAATGCCCTGTTCTCTCATGGGAACAAGGGCCCCCTCCGTGACTTTCGTGAAGACACGGGGAGACAGGGACAGCCCGAAGGGAAGGACCTTGTACTGATATGCTCGACCCTCGAACGCAAAGCGCAGAAACGGCCTGTGTCGAGGAAGAATCGAGACATGAAAGTACGCGTCCTTCAGGTCGATCGCTGCAAACCAATCTTGGGGACGGATGCATCCGAAAATGCGTCTCTGCGTGAGCATTTTGAACGGTAGCTTGTGGAGGCTCCGATTCAAAACTCGCAGATCCAAGATCGGTCGTAACCCACCACCTTTCTTGGGTACAATGAAGTAGGGACTGTAGTGCCCTGACCCCATATCGGCTGGAGGGACCGGCTCTATCGCGTCCTTCGCCAGTAGGACTGCAATCTCCGCACGCAAGACATGGGCATCGGCTGCTCTCACTGTAGTGGAGTGGATGGCCCGAAACTTGGAGGGACGCCGGGCGAACTGAATCGCATAGCCGAGCCTGATGGTCCGAATGAGCCAGCGAGACGGACTGGGGAGCGCTAACCAGGCTCTCAGAGACCGTGCAAGCGGGACCAAAGGGACTGTAGGCGTACCCGGAGTGGGGTAGCGAGGTGGAACACAGGGACGTGGCTCGGGAGGCTCTCTCTGGGAGGCGGCCCGTAGCAGGGTCTGTGTGCAGCACTTACCTGGTTCCACGGGGCAGGAGGTGCAGGAGGCGGCTCGGTGGCGTTCTCGAACTGCACACTGCTGCTCACTGGCGGCAGAGGAGGCGGATGAGAGTGGTGAGGATTCTGTCCCCCCACTGCTCTCCGGGTCCTCTTCGGACCCAGAGATGGTAGAAACTGCTCTTTTATTGAAAATTTGGGTACCGCTGGTTTTAAGGCCAGCGGCGGAACAAAACGAAACACAGGATTTTCCACCCGGCCCTCTTCCGGGGGAAGGAGCGATGCGGTCATCGTCTCCTGGAGAGCAGTCCCTTCCATCTCCGGGTCGCCCGTCCTGGGGCCGCTTACCTCTGGCTTTGCCACCCTTCTTGGCGGGGGCCTGGACGGGCGGGGCGGCCTGCCTGCGACTGGCTCCATGGCGCCGTTTAGGTGAAGGCTGCTGCTGCAGCGCGGGAGCAGGGGCAGACGCAGGAGGACGCCCCCGGCGACGAGCAGACTGAGGAGCCGCAGGCGGTGGGTAGGAGGCAGCAGCTGACCGCCGCGGCAGGATATGCTTGATGGCCTCAGTCTGCTTTTGTACAGCCGAGAACTGCTGGGCGAAGTTCTCGACCGCGTCGCCGAAGAGGCTGGTCTGGGACACGGGGGAGTTGAGGAACCGGAGCTTCTCAGCCTCACTCATATCTGCCAGACACAGCCAGAGATGGCGCTCCTGGACCACCAAGGTGGACATCGCATGACCCACTGACCGCGCGGTGACCTTCGTCGCACGAAGCGCGAGGTCCGTTGCGGCACGAAGTTCCTGGAGAACTTGTGGATCATGACCACCCTCGTGCAGGTCCTTCAGTGCCTTGGCCTGATGGACCTGCAGCAACGCTATGGCGTGCATGGCAGAGGCAGCTTCCCCACAGGCCTTGTAAGCCTCGTCGAATAGGTCCGACGAGTACCTACAGGCCCGGGAAGGAAGACACGGTTCTCCGCGCCGAGTGGAGTTAGGGCACAGCTGCATTGCAGCGGCCCGCTCCACTGGTGGGATGCGCGTGTATCCCTTAGCTGCCCCGCCATCAAGGGTGGTGAGGGAGGAGGAGCCACCAGAACGGTTTCTGGCAGTAAAAGGTGCCGTCCACGTTCCCGTAAGCTCCTCATGCACTTCCGGGAAGAAAGGCACTGGGGTTGGTTGCTGAGAACCAGCGCGCGCCACCCCGAGATACCAATCATCCAACCTCGAGGGTTCGGGACACGGTGGAGGATTCCACACGAGCCCGACCCCGTTGGCGGCCCGGGAGAGCATGGCCATCATCTCCGGGTCCGTCTCAGGCACCACTGGCACCCCTGAAGGAGGCAGCGGTGCCGAGTCGTCGTCCGCAGAGAAGTCTGACCCACCCTCCGATGCAGCGATCGACATCTGGTCACTGGGAGCCCCAAAGGAGACAACCGGTACACACCTCGAGGATGGTCCAGCTTTCTCCAATGGAAGCTCAACTGGCTGCGGAGCATGAGAGGGGTGAGGGCTCCTAGGGGGTTGGTTCCCCGAAGGAGACGCGCTCACCGTGATCCTCAGGTCACCCGTGCCCCCGCCCGAAGCAACCCTCCGAGGAGGATTGGAACGAGGCAGAGGCACGGGGACTCCGCCCCTTTGCAGGAACAGGAGTCTCGACCGTAGCTCCGCGATGGTCATCTTCCCACAATGGGTACATGACTCATCCACAAACGCTGCCTCAGCGTGTTCAATGCCCAGACACACGAGGCAGCGCTTGTGACCATCCTGTGAGCCCAGGTAACGACCGCATCCAGAAACACACAGATAGAAAGTCATCTTGTTTTTTTTTTTTTTTTTTTTTTTTTTTTTTAAGACGCTGTCTATCTGTGTAAGCTCTTTTAGGGACTACTCTCACTGGTGCTGAAGCACGCAGGGGAACAGCCACTGCGAACACAGACGGGAATGTGCACCCGTCTGCGCGCTGTCTCTCTCTCTCGCTGGCAGGTCTTACCGGCTGTGAGAACAGCCTTTGAGCGCTGAACTGCGCACCTTACCAGCTGTTAAAACAGCTTTTTTGAATTTGCTCAAAAAAAACAAAAGAAAAAAGACAGACAGAAGAGAGAGGACACAAGACTGCTCGCGCTGCCGTGCTGTAACGCCCGCACCGAACAAGGAGAGATCCAATCGAAGGCTTGCCAAGTTTCACACTCTGTAAGATTACCATGAAGCGTTTGGCTCCGAAGCAAAAAGCTAGTGTGCAATCATAACAGCTGCTGTTAAATACCCGCGCTGACGAGGACGCGCAGCTGATGCAAATGATTGCATGCCAATGTGCATTGGCTTGTTTTAGTTTCACTCGAAGTAGATTGGCCTCTCTAGCGAGATTCCTATTGGTCAGTCTGACCTACGTTGTAGTGACTGACCGATAGGGAACTGTAATGCTTACAATGAGTTTTTGTTACTTTTTTCAATATTTAATATTTTCTCTGTCTCTATCTCTCCAGCAACAGAACGTCAAATAATAAGTCAACTAGAACACCTGAAAGGGGAGATTGCTGTTATTAAGCAATTGCTTTTAAAGCTCACAAAACAGAGCTCTGTGGATGCAGACCTGCCAGAGGGCGTCCATTTGCCTTTGAAAAACCTGATAGACCTTTAAAAGCTAGAACTCCAACTGAAGGATTAGGCGTGCTGCAGTGCAATGGTACACTTGGTTTTGTTAAATATTTGTTTTTTTAAAAGTTGCTTTTGATAAAAGAGTCTGCTAAATGAATAAATGCATTTTAATAAAGTTTTGTACTTTTTCACCACAGTTTCATTATAGCTGTCCTGTGAATACACTTATGTGTTACTGTTTTAATGTAGGCAAAGTATCTGACAACAGTTGGGGGTACAAGCGCAACCTCCAACACCAGACGCATCCTGGTCTGCATGCTGACCACTCCACTTGCCCAGCAACTGTGCTGGAAGGGCTCTGGCCAGAAGATGGCCTTTGGGCAGATGTTGGTCTGCAAAGCAGTTATAGGTACAGTATATAATGTTTATATGTGATACGCCCTTATAACAGGAATAAAAAAGAAAAAAATGGGAAGGAAAAATCAGTAGTCAGGTGTAAATGTACAGTAAATGAACAATGTTTGATCTATCTCCATGTTTCCTGTACCCAGTTATCCTCGTTTGTTTGTCAGCTAAGGTCCAATGCACATTTAGCATAATCCTGGAGATTTTTCAGTTCCAGGGCCTTTGTTACAACTACAAAATGTACTGTATGTTGTTTAAACATAAATATTAAAGGAGCACTTCACCCATTTCAACATTAATCTTTATTGAAAGTGGGTCATATATGTAGTCGAAATGTAAAATAAATTTTGAATTTGGTGCCCTCTTGATCGAGAAAAGACAGAAAATAACTTTAGGGCGCATTTGTGTGTAAGACCACAACTCCCAGAATGCACCACGTTGCACAGCTCCGCAAGCCACTCCCACTAATCCAGAACAGCGCAAAGTCGCAAACATCAGAGAAATCACTCTTCCGTCTACTCTACAGGGCTAACGTTAGCTGCCAACAGAGTTAGAAATTCATTTCACACAAAATGTATAGTTAGTTAGCTGTGGCGAGCAGGACGAGGGACGTGAGGCCGGTGGCGTGAGTGATAATGAACGACACCTGTGAGACGCACCGGTCTCTCTCGCGTCTCTCACCGAGGAGCGGACGCATAAAACGAGGAGCGACAGGGCAGATCGAGAGAGGAACAGGCCTGATTTTATGTTGTGTTTTGTTTCTGTTGTGTGTGGCCAGCAGTGCGGGGCTGCTGGCTTATACTTTTGTTTTGTATTTGTTTATTTTACTATTTAAATGTTTAAATGTTCGCTGATTCCCGTCTTATTCTTCCCACAACAACGAACCGGACGCAGCCGACGCCGCCGCCTCTTGTTCCTCCATCAGCCTCAGCTGCTCTTCGCTATATTGTGGCTCGTATAAATAGCCACGAACATCAGTTTCGAGCAAAAGATTTTCAAAAATCCTCGTCTTCCATATCGTGTGTCGTAAATTCAGGCATTATGGTAAATCTAACTCCTTGAGCGTTTTCGACAGTTTCTGTCGTGTTTTATTTGGCATTTTGTAAGATCACATGATTTCTGTTGGAGGATTGCATTTTACAAAATGCCAAATAAAACACAATCGTCAAAATTTCTGTGTCCACCACTCTAGTTCATTGTACATGTTACACTGAGCTAGGTACTTACAGCTTTTTAAATTATAACATCCCTACCCCTCCCCCCACAATATTGCAATGATTGTAGAAGGTGTCTTCAAGTGCTGTACAAACAAAAACATTTTGTACATGGGCAAAGAATAAACATATACAGTCTTTTATTCTAGTGAATGGCAATAACAGAAATTAAAATAACACATAAAGCTTGTTCAGTCCATCTGTAAGAATTTTCTTATTGGTTCCCAAATCTTAATGAAAATGGATAATTTGTCTTTTAGTATAAATCTCAGTTCTTCCAAGTACAACATATTTCCCAGTTCCCTAGCCCACATCTCAAAAGTGGGGACAGAATCTTCTTTCCACATTTGTAAAATAAGTCTTTTTGCCAACATCATACACAGCGAAATGGCCTGTGTCTGATATTTATTACAAAAAGCATTCTCTGCTCCTAAAAGTCCAGTGCAAGGCTCAGGCTCCAACTCAATAGATTTTGCCTCAGAAATAAATTTAAATATACATTCCCAAAATGGCTGAATTTTACTACATGACCATAAAGAATGAAACAGTGTGCCTTCTGACAATTTACACTTATTACATAGTGGAGAAATCGTGGGATATATTTTATGAAGTTTTGACTTAAAATAATGAAGCCTATGAATTACCTTGAACTGAATCAAATTGTGTCTAGCATTCACAGAACATGTATGTTTCTCAAGCATGCATCCCACACGTTCTCTTACGAGAGGTTCTCTCGTATTGCGTAAGCTAGCTTACGCTACGGGAAAGATTCATCTTTTCTGAGAAATTGAAGCCAAAAATTATCCTTTAATTTTGTATCTATTCACAACGCAGTTCAGCTGCAGCAGAGCATGAGCAGGCTAGCTAGCAGCTCATTGGCTCGCTCACAGGGAACTGCTTAAGCCTATGAGGAGACACGAATGAACTCTCGGCCAATGAGAGTCTGACCTGCTCTCATTGCGTCAGAGCCCGCCGAAACGGGCGTGGCCAGAGAGTATAAATTCGCCTCTCAGGCTATAAATTCTGATTTTTCATATCTTCAGCGAGGCTACACGCATCTGCTGATCCTGAGAGAAGCCGCCGTCGTGGAAAAGGCACCTTCTAGCGAGCATCTGGGAGTCTGAGGAAGCCGGCCGTCTTCGCCACCTTCAGCCGTCCTGCAAGCTAGCGCCATCCGACGGATTCATATCCTTTACCAAAAAACCTTCTTGTATTGTGTGTGTGTATCTAAAAGAGCAGCGAGCGTCTTTTTTAAGATGCCTCGCACACCTGCGGCTCATGCCGCGTCCCTCTCAGCGCCAGAGCCCGCCTTCTTCTGCGCTCTCTGCCTGGGACTGGGACACGCAGAGCTTTCTCTCGCCAACGACGGATGTTTCCTCTGCGATTGGGCTTCTGTTGTTGACCCTGCGGGCTCGACTCGAAGCGTTACGCCGCCTCCCCCTCTCACCGCCTACGAGCGCTGAATGGGGACGAGCCGCTTACAGCTGTGCCAACCGCGGCTAGCTTTCTTTACTTTACAAGAGAGCTAGCCCGGCCCCATGCATACGCGTCACCGGCAAGTGGGTTTATAGTGCGTTAAGTTCCGTCGAGGCCGAACTAGTCGCTGCTATCACACCCTCTTATCTGCTCGTGCTATTAAGCCTGTGTCTTCCCCCTAGCTCAGTGGTGGAACACAAAGATTTTCGCGCCAGAGACCCGTGTTCGATTCCGGCTCTCGCAGATAATTTTTTATGCAGCTCTGAGCTCTCGGCTAGCTTTCTTACGTTACAGAAAGCGGCCGCGCTCTCCCGCCTGCATATAACGCCGCTACATAAAGCGTTTATAGTGTATCAGTTCCGCTGAGGCCGAAGCTGTTTCTGCTATCACGCCCTCTTATCTGCTCGCGCTGTTATGTTTGTGTCTTTACCCCTGGCTCAGTGGTGGAACACAAAGCTTTTCGCGCCAGAGATCCGTGTTCGATTCCGGCTCTCGCAGATAATCTTTATGCAGCTCTGAGCTCGCGCCCAGATCTCTTACGTGACAGAAAGCGGCCGCGCTCTCCCGCGCTCATGAGAAACGTTCTCATTTCCGAGCATAAAGCTGGACAAATGGGTTATAGTGTGTTAGTTCCGCTGAGGCCGAACCTGTTACTGCTATCACACCCTCTTATCTGCTTGCGCTACTGTGTACCCCTGTGGCTCAGTGGTGTATCGCAAAGCTTTTCGCGCCAGAGACCCGCGTTCGATTCCGGCTCTCGCAGATAATTTTTATGCCGTCACAAGTCCAGCCTCTGCAGGCTAAAAATAGTCTCGTGCCCGCTTGCAGCGCTCACGTTTCTAACACGCACTTGCACGCGACGCGCGTCACAAGTGCAGCCGATTTCAGGCTATATATATATCCCGCTGCAGGCCGCTCACGTGACCAGCCTCAGCTGAGAAAAGGACGGCTATTTCTCACCATGGCTGAACCGCCATCAAGGTTTCGCCCTCTGTCAGTCCCCGTTCACACGGCTACTGCAGCAGTGTACACCGCCATCAACAAGCCGGTCTCTTTTTCCGCTTGCATGTGCACAAACGCCGTTTTCACCGCGTCCCAGAGAAATCCAAAAAAAAAAAAAAAAAAAAAAAGTGCATAAAAGCCTCTTGTGTAGAAAATGTGCCCACAACACTGTGTTCACTCATACACAAAACACTGCATGTGCACAAACACCGTTTTCACGGCGACCCAGAGATATCTCAAAAAGAGCATAAAAACCTATTGTGTAGAAAATGTGCCCACAACACTGTGTTCACTCATACACAAAGCACTGCATGTGCACAAACACCGTTTTCACGGCGACCCAGAGTTATCTCAAAAAGAGCATAAAAGCCTCACGTGTAGAAAATGTGCCCACAACACTGTGTTCACTCATACACAAAAGCTTTTCAGTTCCCGTGTATCTCACAGAGCCCACTCTCATAAAGCGGTTCCAACCCGCTCGAGTTTCAGAGTGCATTAGCGCGCCCACGAGCCCGTGTGCGCGTCCCACCTCTGCTCACTCTGTTACACGGCCCTTAAACTCCTCTCTGAGTGTAAGTCCCGCTGTCATAAACACTATGAGCGCGCCCGCGCGGCCCGCTGTGTGCAGCAACGGGTACCATATAGCCATTCACCCCTTAGCGTTACGCTTCAAGCGTGGGAAGCTATTCCGGGAATTTCCCAGTGGGTGCTAAACACAATAAGGCTAGGCTATCGCTTACAGTTCCACCGCCGCCCTCCAGGTTTCCGAGCGCGGCTAGAAACTATTGTGAACCCAGAAGCAGTGACTCTGCTCCGTTCAGAGATAGCAAAACTATTGTGCAAAAGGGCTATAGAGAGAGTTCCTCTATCTATGAGCGAGTCGGGGTTTTACGGCCGTTATTTTCTGGTTCCAAAGAAAGACGGCGGCCTCAGACCAATCTTAGAACTCAGATTTCTGAACAGAGTTCTCATGAAGAGACCGTTCAAAATGCTCACTATCAGAAAACTCCTCGCGCATGTGCGCCAGGGGGACTGGTTCATTTCACTAGATCTGAAAGATGCCTACTTTCAGATTCAGATAAATCCCCTTCACAGGCCATTCGTACGTTTCGCCTTCGAAGGCCAGGTTTATCAATACACCGTCCTCCCGTTCGGCCTATCCCTAGCACCCCGCACGTTTACGAGGTGCATGGATGTGGCGCTCGCCCCCCTGCGGAGTCAGGGGCTGCGAATACTGAACTATTTGGACGACTGGCTGATTTTGGCACAATCACAGAGGGAGCTACTGTCTCATCGTACAGTTCTCCTCGACCATCTGAAAAGTTTGGGCCTCTCTGTCAACTGGACAAAGAGCGCACTTCAACCCAGTCAGACTATCTCCTTCTTGGGTATAGAGCTAGACTCGGTCTCAATGACGGCTCGTCTGTCTACACAGCGCGCGCGCCGTGTGCAGCGTCCCGCCGCATCTTTTCAGATGAACAGACTCACACCTCTGAAAACTTTTCAGAAGGCGCTGGGTTACATGGCCTCAGCCTCCGCAGTGCTCCAGCTGGGGTTACTGCGCATGCGCCCGCTTCAGTTCTGGTTGAAGAGCTGTGTGTCTCACCGCGCGTGGACCACGGGCCGCCAGCTGATAAAGGTAACGCAGACCTGTATCACAGCTCTGCAGCCATGGACCATGACAGAATGGTTTCAGCGGGGCGTTTCCTTGGGGACCTTTTCTCGCTGAAAAGTCATTTTCGACAGACGCATCCAACATGGGTTGGGGTGCGGTCTGCGAGGGCTCACCGGCCTTCGGCCCCTGGTCAGCTCAGGAGAGTCTCCTCCTCATAAACTGTTTGGAGATGCTGGCGGTCGAGAACGCGCTCACGCGTTTTCTGCCGCGCATTCACGGTCACCATGTGCTGATCCGTTCGGACAATATGGCTGTGGTCTCCTATCTAAAACCGTCAGGGCGGCGTCAGATCCAGAATTCTCTTCCGGCTAACAGAACGCATCCTAGTTTGGTCCCAGTGTCACCTGCTCTCGCTCAGAGCGACGCACGTGCCGGGCCATCTGAACGACGGCCCAGACAGTCTGTCCAGGAACCCCATTCCCCCTGGCGAATGGTCCCTGCACACTCTTACAGTCCAAAAGCTATGGCGAATATTCGGCAGAGCAGAGGTGGACCTCTTCGCCTCAGAAGAAAACACCCACTGCCCAATATTTTTCTCAAAACGCGAGGACGCGCTAGCCCAGACCTGGCCCAGCCGCCCGCTTTATGCATTCCCTCCGGTGTCTCTGCTACCACAGGTGCTTCAGAGAATCAGGGAAACACGCCACTCGGTGCTCCTCATAGCCCCGCGTTGGGAAGGTCAGACTTGGTTTCAGGAGCTCACTCAGCTGTCACAGACAGCCCCGTGGCCCATTCCAGTCAGAACAGATCTCCTCTCCCAAGCTCGCGGCACGATCTGGTATCCCCACCCAGAGCGCTGGGCGCTTCATGCGTGGGTGATCAAGGACTACCCGTTGCTTTGCCAGAAGGAGTGTTAAACACGATCATGCAGGCTAGAGCGGCTTCTACTAGAAGGCTCTATGCGTCTAAATGGTCTGTGTTCTCTAAGTGGTGCACCGACAGAAACTTGGAAGGAACCTCATGCGAGGTTCCTTCCTTGCTAGTTTTTCTCCAAGAGATGCTGGATAAGGGCAGGTCCCCTTCCACTCTCAAGGTGTATGTGGCAGCCGTCGCGGCGTTCGCTGAACCCCGGCGTGGCCAGTCACTGGGCAAAGATGGCTTAGTCATCCGCTTCCTCAGGGGAGCTAGAAGGATGAACCCCTCACGCCCCCCGTCGGTGCCAATTTGGGACCTTTCCATAGTTCTCGAAGCTATGAAAGCCCCCCCATTCGAACCGTTAAACACCGTGGAGCTCAAATACCTTTCGCTCAAGACTATCTTCCTGCTCGCGCTCGCGTCATGAAGCGTGTGGGGGACCTTCACGCGCTGTCCAGCAGCGCTTCCTGTCTGGAGTTTGGGCCCAATGACTCCTTAGTCGTTCTCAAACCTAGACATAGTTATGTCCCAAAAGCGATTGGTACCCCATTCAGGGCCTGCCATGCCCTCTGGGCATCAGGGCCCATTCCACTAGAGGCATGGCCTCATCGTGGGCTTGGTCCAGCGGAATTTCCATTCATGATATTTGTGTGGCAGCGGGATGGGCTTCCCCCTCCACCTTTATCAGATTTTACTATCTGGAAGTTCCCGCCTTGCAGGCTAAACTACTAGCAGTCTAGTATGTTACAGCTCTTCTGGTTGAGCTGCACTATAGGGAGTTATTCACGCAGACCGGTCTCGTTCTGTCCCTCCTTATTATGTGCTTATGTACTTCACAAATCATCGGCCCGCTCCGCTGGCCTTTGTCACATGTACATATTTTATTCCCACTCATAAGGGTTCCCCGGGGTCCCCCCTGGGACTCATAGTGGATGCTTAGCACGCACGGCGTTGACCAGGTGTTCCCGTAGCGTAAGCTAGCTTACGCAATACGAGAGAACCTCTCGTAAGAGAACGAATCGGTTACCTAACGTAACCTCGGTTCTCTCTAGATGAGGGAACGAGTATTGCGTTCCTGGCCGTGCTTGTGCTACTAGCGTTCTCGCTTCATTCTATGAAAACCAGAATTTACAGCCTGAGAGGCGAATTTATACTCTCTGGCCACGCCCGTTTCGGCGGGCTCTGACGCAATGAGAGCAGGTCAGACTCTCATTGGCCGAGAGTTCATTCGTGTCTCCTCATAGGCTTAAGCAGTTCCCTGTGAGCGAGCCAATGAGCTGCTAGCTAGCCTGCTCATGCTCTGCTGCAGCTGAACTGCGTTGTGAATAGATACAAAATTATAGGATAATTTTTGGCTTCAATTTCTCAGAAAAGATGAATCTTTCCCGTAGCGTAAGCTAGCTTACGCAATACTCGTTCCCTCATCTAGAGAGAACCGAGGTTACGTTAGGTAACCGATTCGTTTTCATGAATGTTAAAACCAATTTCCTCCTCCCAGTCATGTTTTATTTTCTCTGTGTTACTGTCCACATTTTCTAGCAGTAATTTGTAAAAGTTAGACACACTACCATTCATACCAGGATGTACATTAACGATTCTCTCTAAGGTGGGATTCAAATTCAAAACTTTCATAGTTTGGAATGTGCTTTCTAACAAAGTCTCTAACTTGCAAATAACGGAAGAAATGTGCAGAAAAAAGAGCATAGTTTTGTTTTAGCTGTTCAAAAGAGCTAAATGTACCTTCTCTATAAATGAATGAGCCATTTATATAGCGCTTTCATATGTACTACTGTACACCCAAAGCGCTTTACAATCATATCAGGGGGTCTTTCCTCAACCAGCACCAGTGTGCAGCATCCACTGGGATGATGCGACGGCAGCCACAGTACAACGGCGCCAGTGCGCTCACCACACACCAGCTATAGTTGGAGAGGAGAGAGAGTGATAGAGCCAATTCAGTGGATGGGGATTATTAGGAGGCCATGATTGGCAGGGGCCAATAGGTGGAATGTGGCCAGGACACCAGGGTTACACCCCTACTCTTTTACGAGAAGTGCCATGGGATTTTTAATGACCACAGAGAGTCAGGGCCTCGGTTTAACGTCTCATCCGAGGGACGGTGCTCTTTGACAGTATAGTGTCCCCATCACTATACTGGGGCGTTAGGACCCACACAGACTACAGGGTGAGCACCCCCTGCTGGCCTCACTAACACCTCACTAAAGATCCTGGATTGTTACTATACCCATGTGTTTCCATTGAAAAAAGAGCTTATCATGTAAACCCGGAGGAAAAGCATGATTATTACAAATTGGAGTGTCCAGATATATATCTGGAATTTTCAAATATACCTTAATTTGTTTCCACACTTTAATTAAATTAGAGATAACTATGTTTCCGTTGATACTCTTGACGTCAATTTTAATGGGACTATTAAGCAGAGCCGTTAATGAAGTCTTATTACAACAAGCTTCTTCAATTGCTAACCATTCTGACTTGTCACCTAACTCCACCAATTCCGGATTTCCTCCACCATGCTAAAGTACATAAATTAGCTGCCCAATAATAATATTTAAAATTGGGAAGCCCAAACCCTCCTTGATCCTTAAGTTTATTTAGATGTTTCTTGTTAATCCTAGCAGTCTTGTTGGCCCATATGAAGCTGGTTATAATATATTCTAGCTGTTTAAAATGATAAAGGGGAATAAAGAAAGGAATACATTGAAATACATACAAAAATCTTGGAAGTACGACCATTTTTATAGCATTTATCCTGCCTACCATGGACATGGGGAGTGTCTTCCAAAAAATGATATTATCTTTAAGCTGATCAATTTTCTTTCTCCAATTCAATTTTAATAACATTTCAGGGTTTTTAGTGATCAACATACCCAAATATTTAAAGGAGTTGTTTGCAATTTTAAATTTGGTACTGGCTAAAAATGTTTTATCTAAATCGTCAGAGACTGGCATTAATTCACTTTTTTCCCAATTTATCGTGAATCCAGAAAGACTGCCAAATTTTTCAATAAGCTCAAGTAATGGTGGAATAGACATTTCAGGGTTAGAAATGTACAATATAATATCGTCAATATAATAACTTGTGTGCTGACAAGTTGTGAGGAAAGATTTGCTTGAGGTATGTAAAAACAAATATATTTTTAATTGTGTGTTTGTAATCGGTTATATAATAACTCTAAAATTACGTTATGTTGATTGGGTTAGATATGATAATCACCTGTTAGTTAGCAAGATGTTTCGTGCACGTGAAGTAAACCACGCTTTTCTGAACCGAATAAACCTAGAATAAAACACGCATTTGCTGTCGTTTTTAGAAATACATTTATTAATAGGCAAAATAATTAATACATATACTAATAAATAGATAAATAAAGGCTATTCAAACAAAACAATACACTTTATATTTATAACACACACAAATAAATAACATAAATTACACCCTCCCTGGGGCCAAGCGTAGCAAATCTTTGATGAGTTTCTCTTCCGTTGGAGACAGCAGGACGGGATTCCTCATGGCGGAAGCTGCATAAAATAAAATAAAATAACATTAATAAGTCAGTGACATATTGTAACGTACGGACAGAGGTGGTCGGATCCATGTGCAGCACTTTATTTCAACTTAAACAAAAGCAGACATAAACTCGAGCAGACAGTTTAACAAGGGGCAATCAGGTAACTCGTGGTCAAAACAGGCTTAGGTCGAGACAGGCAGCACAGGTTCATAAACAGTCCAGATAACAGGCAAGGATCAAGAGTCCAGGGAAACACGGAATACTAAAACAAGGAATAATGCTCAGAGATGTACGCTTACTGTGTAACAAGACTTCGCAAAGGACACAGGGATAACTCAGGCTTAAATAAGGAACTCAATAACCCGTAATCAAACACAACTGAACATAATTAAACATAATGAGTCCATGGTGAAACATAGCACAGGAAGAGAGTGCCCTCCTCCAGAGGCTCACGCGGGCACTCCAGCTGACATTCATACCATAAAAAAGTTTTTTTTTTCAAAAATGTCAAATAACAGGCATAAAAATGGTTGACTATTGTTCTACTAACTCTCATCTTTATAGAAACATATGTTGTTTCAAAATTTTCAATTGGAATCAGAAGTTATGTGACAATGTTGTATTAGTGCGGACAATCGTCATATGGTGTGACATGAAAATAATTGTATATAAACTGAAAATGGATTAAACCTTTCTTAACCCTCTGGGGTCTGAGGTGTTTTTGGGGTCCTTGAGATGTTTTGACATGCCCTGACATTTGTGCTTTTTTCAGTTGCTTAGAAACATATATATGGCACAGGTGAAATTACACTCTATTTAGCACAAACAGGGCTACCATAATATGTGAGCAACATGTATGTACATGTTTGTATTTTTGAGAGAATATTGTTTATGCATGGTTATTGAAAAAACTAAAAACTAAAGTTTCTGAAATAAGGGCACAAAACACACACTAAATATGTGTCCACAAGACTTTTGACTAATGGATGTTGTCGCCTAGAGTTTAGGCTTCAAAATGTTTTGAAAATCATCCTGTCTAATCATTCACATAAAACAATAGATTGTTTTAAATTGTGAAAAAAAATTTTTGTTTGCAAAGGCAATATGGGCGTGAACGGCCCAACCCCCTCATGAATAATTAAGTGGTTCTCACCTGAGCAGACAATGACCCTGCATAATAATGAGCCTTTCATTCAGGGGTGTCACACAAGAAAGAATGCAACGACAATATATAAATAAGTATATAAATATATATATATATATATATACAAACAATCAAAATATAAATGATGAATGCACATTTTTGCACATTTTTAGTCATACCTGTAAACAAATCCTGGTCAAATGGGTTATATGGGCCATTCTACGGAATTGGTTCAAAGTTTGAGTTGGAAACATCTTGTCTTTTTCCATAAATGTCTTATAAAGTATTATTTTTTAAAGTAGACCAATACATTTTATCATACATATTTCAAAGTTAAGGATTCATTATTTTGATATAGCTTGCATTGGAACAAACACTATAACAGTTGATTAGTTTATTTGTGACAAAACATACTATATATTTAACATATGAGCAGAAACGGTCTAACAAAAGCTTATTTGATGTCTATTTTATAGCCTAAAAACTTTATAATCTATCCAAAATTATTTAACGAAATGTTGTCATTACAGACACTAGTATATCGCGATTAGAAGAAATCTCAGCAGGCTATAGCAATATAGTTTGGATGTGTTCATGTAAAAATAACGTTTACTAATGGTAGTCAACCAGAATGCCTATTACCGCTGCGGCAAATCCACCGCCGTAAAAATAAACCAGTCGCATTTCAAAGTCGTTCACGAAATGACCGCCAGGTGGCGCAAAGGGACATTTAGCAAAACGTAAGTGGGGCAATTAACAGTAAGGATGAAATACTACAAGTTATGGTAATTTCCAAATAAGCCTACAACAAACATTTATTTTTAAACAAATATTTTTAAATATGCAACATGCACGTTTAAACAACAAACAATACAATCTGAACCAGCGCTTCTGCTCCTGTATTGAGACATGCAGCGCGTTTCAGTTACAATCCTGGTTCCAGTGGCCTTAATACATTCACGGCTTTTTAAAATGTCACAAAGCGTTTTGAGATGGTTTTGAATGAAATATTGAAGTTTATAATTAGGATATTTTGGCACATCACGGAGTGGCGCTATGCATTATTCTAAAATCTGGCTTTATTCTGGCATGTTGAATTGGAGTTTGACAAACGCGGCGGCGCGTTTATTTGAATTTATTTTTCTCATAACAGCTAAGAACTTAATAGGCTATAGCCTACTCCGTAATTGTTGGTCATACAGATAAGATATCATCTTTTAAAACTGTAAAAGGTCTACTTTTATTCATGTAGTAGGCTAGGTCTACACTCACAGGCTAACGACAAAACGTTTTCTCGTTCATGTTTCTGAAACAAACGTTTGGGCAATTCTCAGTGAGTAAATTCATAGCCGAGCGGTAGAACTTACGGTTCATCATCAAGATGATACGGTTTCAAATCCCGAACAAACATGGTCTACTGTAAATTTTATATTCATTAATGCAGAGAGATTTGTCTAGCTCTAAAACTCTGTTACACCATACAGTTTTTTGCTTATATTTATAAAATAAAATTACCATGCATTTCCATTTTACACTAAGGAACATAGTAGGCTATCCAACAGAACGACTTTGCATCTGCATAATAATAGTAATTTCAAAAGCAGTTCTGTTAAAAAAAAAATTTTTATATATAGGCTATATATA
Source organism: Rhinichthys osculus (assembly GCA_029959095.1). NCBI lineage: Eukaryota > Metazoa > Chordata > Actinopteri > Cypriniformes > Leuciscidae > Rhinichthys > Rhinichthys osculus. The sequence goes on from JARWKJ010000024.1 coordinate 706,232, forward strand.
TATAGGCTATATATATATATATTATTATTATTATTATTGGATTCCCTACAACCTAGAGTTTTTAAAAACATGGTTTTAAGTAAAGTGTGATTTGTCAGGGGGGACTGGGATTTCCTTCTGGTCTAAACATCCCTGCTTCTGCTGAATTATTTTAATCCCCACACCCCTCCCTCCACAGCTAATCAATGCTATAGGCTACTTCACCAATATCAAATATATAAAATAGAGATATGCAACAGGCACGTTTAAACGACAAACAATAAAATCAAATCCAGCGTTTCAGTTGTTCATTAGTTCCAGTGGCCCTAATGCATGCACGGCTTTTCAAATTTCACAAAGCGTGTTGATGAGATTATTTTGAATGAAATATTGAAGTTTATAATTAAGTGTTTAGGCACACCACGCCGAGTGGCCCTATGCATTTTTCTAAAGTCGGGTTTTATTCTGGCATGTTGAGTTAGTGTTCGACAAACGCGGCGGCGCGTTCATTTAGATCAATTTATTTTTCTCATTACAGCTAAAATAACTTAATAGGCGACAATTTTTTGGTCATACAGATAAGAGTAGAGTAGCTTACATCGTTCAAAACTGTAAACTTGTATTCATATTAGGCTAACGACAAAAGTTTATCTGTCGTCTCTGTCTCCGGGAACTGCGCGTCACAAAAATGAACCAAAAGCCTTCAGCTCAGTCACGATAAGAAATCGGCTATGTCTAAAGCCTTTAAATGTCTAAATATTTAGGCTAATAAATGTTATCTGATTATGTAATCCATATGAAAACGAGAGGTACAGAGGATCTACTCAAACATGTCATGTAAGCGCTTCCCAATGAGAAAATGACAAGACAAGGGTGAAAATCTCGCTCTAATTATGTAGGCTAAATCGCCCTGAATTAAAATGTAAAAACAGATCAAATAATTTATTTGTCGAAATGTTGCGAAATTGTTTAATTTAAGTTCATAATTATTCTATAAATGTTATTTAATTTAGCAGCATTACCACGAAGCACCATGTTTCGATATTTATTTGAGGGGTTTTAGCTGAGCCACGGACTATGTAAATCCAACAACTGCGTGACTTGGCTCACAAAGCTTACACCAAACAAAAGACTATCTCTGAAAAGACTGTGAGAAACCCCACAATCTGCCCTGTCTCTGAGCACCGTCCAGAGCTGTCCCTAGAGGGCGCACAGCACCACAGTTACAAGCCTGCCAACAGAGAGACACGACCATTCCAACCCAGCAGAGGTCAGCGCGGTTGTGGGGGTGCCCGCCCCAGGCAGCAGAACAGCCGCACTGGGGAGTTCTGGGACCGGCCTCGCACCTCCCACAACCAAAGGGGAGGGGACACCTGGGAAACCGGCCGGCAACCCAGAAGGAACCAACCTCCATCTCCCCGGACAACAAGCCCAGAGAACCGGCTGAAAGACCCCTCTCAAAATGACATTGGTAAACTGAAGTTGGAACTCAAATCCAACAGAGACAATGCCGCCGCGTCTGACGCTGCAGAACTTCTGAGCATGCTGAGGGAGTTTCTTCAAAAGAAACCTCACAAGAAAGACAAGGACAAGCCAGACACCGCATGACTAAACCTGAGGCCTGAAGCCAACTCCACTCCCAACGCTTCTCCCAATGACGGCCCCACAGACACTGTCAAACCACAGACTATGGAACTCGCTGTCACATCACCCAGTGACAGCACCACTCACTCCCTCCAACTGACAGCCCAGAACACGGCTTGTCAGTCACAGACTAGTGAACTCAATGTTGCATCACCAACTGACAACACCCCTCGTTCACTCCGGCTGCCAACTGCACTTCTTGAACAAAACACTGCACTTCCTGAACAAGACGGTAGCAGCGCTCACCTAAAGGTACCAGACATTGCTGTCTTGGTGATCTGCACTCACAGCGAGCCACACCTAACACAACCACACTGTCTATCGATCAACACAAAAGACCCCACACCAAAACTTCTGGGAAATCTGATAGAGAGAGGTGTGGCACGCAAACTCTACCTAACCATCACTTTGGAAAAGGAGGTGAGACTCGAAGCGCTCGTGGACACGGGCTCGGATCTCACACTCATATCAGCTGAACTTTTTGAAAAACTCAAATTTGAAGCTCAAAGACAGAATCGAACTCTTAACTTCCACACCTGTGAGCTGAATGTGCAGTCGTACAGCCAAAACGACATCCAGCTGAGAAACGTGGCCCCCATTCACCTGGCAATCGGCCCGATGAATTTAGTACATCCGGTCTATGTTTCACCAATGAACATTTATCCATTCCTAATAGGCAAAGACCTGCTGGATCGATTCGAGCCGTTACTGGACTTCAAACACCTGCAAGTGTGGGCTCAAGTGCGTGAACCCCTCCCCCTTTCGCCAAACAAATCTGCTGAGCCAGACTGTCAGGTCACAGAGTTCACGGGAATTCCCTCAGCCAGACATGGTGACCCAGCCACAACAGCTGATCAAGGGTCAAGTTCGCTACTCTGCACTTTCAAAACCAGCCAAGGCTCTGATACCTACTGCCCTCAGGCCAGGACCGACCTGCAGCTGCAGGATGTAACCACAACAGACATTGTTTTGGCCATGTGGGCCGATAATTCAGCCATAAGTTTCGCGCTGTTCAATGCCATCATTGGCAACACACCTGACCTGCCCTATACCAGCAAACGCACACGCTTCCCTCTCAACTCAAATCCATCATCCATGATATCTGCCAAAGGGATCTGTGCTTTGCAATTAAATTGGAATCACCGGTGTCTGACTCATTACTTCCTGATCCTCCCGGATCCAGTCCACGATGTCTACATTGGAGCAGACGTTCTGATTCGCCTCAAAGCTCATGTGGACATGTTAAATGAAGTGGTATGGGCCCCATTGACTATACAGCCACCTGTTCCCAGCAATCATGACAATCTACTGTCGGGACAGACCATCCCTGAAGTCTGCACCCTAATCAACGAACAAGCAACAGTAGTACCAGCCTACACCAAAGGGGTCGCTGTACGCCTCAACATACGACGGAACCAAACATTGAACCACACGCTAGGTTTCTTCCAACCTTCACCTGAATGTGGAGACCTCGGACTCACACTCGAAGCCACACCCCTCACGGAAGTGTCATCTCGGATAGTCTACATTCTGTTCAACAACTGCACAGCAAGGGACATCAGCATTCCCAGAGCCTACAGGCTAGGATGGCTAGTGAGCCATGACTTTCATGACTTTGAACTTGTATTACCGGTCATCGGCCCCCTTCCACCTGCACTGATACCTGAAGGACACACAGACAACACAGTGCTCACGCTGCCCTTCCAACTCATTGCCATCACATCTGTCATGTCAGTGGCCAAAGACCAAGTGTGCAGAACTGAGCTTACAGAGGACCAACACCTCGCAGTGTACACAGTCTCCCACCAGCCTGTCAGTGAGACTAATGCACCTGCTATGCCTTCAAAGATCAACCCGACTGATGACACATCGACAGAGGAGCCATATCAAGGTTTTGAATCTCAAGTGCAGCAAATTCTACAAGAGGCTGACGCGCTTCAGAATGACACAGACCGCCAAAAGCTAAGACAAGTCCTTTACAAGTTCAAAGAATCCTTTGCCAAAGACTCTTTAGACTGTGGCCTTACCAACCTCCACACGGTGCGCATCCCCACGCATCCCGAGGCTCCTCCCACTTTCGTCAAGCAGTACAAAATTCCCATCGCCTCGCACGAACCAGTGCAGGAAATCATCGAATCCATGCTTGAGAAAGGTGTCATCCGTCCATGTAACAGCACCTACTCTGCCCCCATCTGGCCCGTTCTCAAACCGAATGGGAAATGGCGGCCCACCATTGACTATCGAAAGCTGAATCAACAGGTGCCGTTATCACGATGGCCCATGACCCAACTCGAACAGGAAATACCCCGAATCAGAGGAGCCACCATCTTCTCTACACTCGATGTGGCCTCTGGATTCTGGACCATTCCAGTGCACCCAGAAGACCAACACAAGCTGGCATTCACATTTGGCAACCGACAGTTCACCTTCAACAGATGCCCGTTCGGGTATGCCAACTCACCAGCTGAGTTCAACATCTTCCTGAACAAAGCCTGCCCTGATGCCAGGATGAGAGGTAACCTGATTTACGTAGACGATGTTCTCATGAAGAGCAGGACGGTTGCAGACCATCTGAAAGAAATAGACTATGTTTTGAACCAATTATCCGCTGCCGGCGCCAAAATAGCTCTCCACAAAGGTCAGTGGTGCCGCACCAAGGTCAACTACGTGGGCCTTCTCGTCGGATCCCATGGCATCGAACCACAATCAAACCGTATCCACACCATTCAAAACATCAAGCCGCCCACTAACGTCTCTGAACTGCGAAGCTTTCTAGGGGTATGAAACTACTCCCGACAGTTCATCGAAAACTATTCGGACATCGCCAGGCCCCTCACAGCGCTGCTGAAAAAGGACTGCCCTTTCGTCTGGTCAGACGCTCAAGAACACGCCATGGCGGCACTAAAAAGACATTTATGCTCAGCCCCTTGTCTCGCTTACCCCGATCCTCAAAAGGAATTCTACCTGGAAGCAGGATTTTCTGACCAATGTCTCAGTGCGGGCCTATACCAAATGCACGATCAAGACAAAAAGGTGGTCGCATATGCCAGCAAGACGCTTCTCCCTCCAGAGTGTAAATTCTCAGACTGTGAAAAAGCTTTGCTCTGTACGGTATGGGCCATACAGCGTTTCTCCAACTACATTGGAGCACAGAAAGTTATCATTGACACTTGCCACCAGCCTGTGATGTACCTCAACAGCCAACGCATCCGAAACGGCGTGGTCACCAATGCACGCATAGCCACGTGGTTAATGGCTCTACAAGGACGAGATGTCGAGGCACAATATGCACAGAATCACAAGTCGGCATTGGGAAACGGCCTGGCTGCATGTCAGAACTGCTCCGACGACTCACCTACTGCGATGCTAGACACACCAGAGCCCCAACAGCCACAACTGACCTGTCACAGGTACTTTGACAAGAATGCGTGCGAAGGCATGCCCACAGCTTACGTCGACGGATGCTCCTACAACCACGAGGGCATCCTAAAGGCAGGTGCAGGGGTACTGTGGGTTGACAACCACCCACGCCCACCACAACGCTTCAAACTGGGCCCCCAGTCATCCCAGTATGCAGAGGTGGCAGCCATTCTCATAACTCTGCAAATCGCATCGGCCCATAACGTCAGTGAACTTCTCATCTGCACAGACTCTAACTATGTCAGACTCAGTTTTGTGTGCCATCTCCCGATCTGGAAACGAAATGGTTTCAAAACAGCAAACAACAAGCCTGTCAAACACCAACACCTGTTCCAGGAATGTGATAACATCACAACAACACACGATGTCACCGTGTACTGAAAGAAGGTAAAGGGACATTCAAAACTGCCAGGCTTAGACAAAGACTTTAATGACCACACTGACGCCCTTGCCAAAGCGGGCGCCCTCCACGGTGAGCCGTGGTCTTCCCCAAACCCCACACCAACACCCGATGTGGCGGTACTAACCGCAGCAAACGGCCCTTGCCTGCGACAGCACCAGCTTCACAGCCGCTATCGCTAACGCCGCAAATTTCTAACAACGATATTGCGGATATGCAAGCCACAGACACTGCTATAAAGACAATTCTTGACCACCTCTCTGACCCCGCCTGCCACCCTATCTCACCTACAGCCTTGGCGGACGACTCATACCTCAGACATCTACACAACTCCAGACATATGCTGCGTGTGAGGGACGACATTCTATGGTTTGACCCCGATGGCACCACACCGCCTAGGCTCGTGGTGCCACTGTGCCAAAGGGGGGTGATGCTAATGCACGCCCACAACACACCCTATGCTGGACACCACGGTACCAGAGCCACGTATGACACACTCAGACAGGTGGCATACTGGCCAGGCATGCAGCAAGATGTGGCAGAGTATGTGAGAGAATGCTTGGTCTGCTGTCAATTCCAACCAGCAAACCCAAATCACAGAGCCCCACTGCAACGCAGAGGAATCACGTTCCCATGGTCAGACCTCCAAATCGACTGGGTAGGACCCCTGCCCAGGTCAACAAGAGGCAACAAGTACTTTCTCACGGTGGTGTGCCAGTTTACCAAGTGGGTAGAGTGTCTGCCAGCACCTAACGACACTGCCCAAACAACGGCATACCTCCTGATGAACCACATCTTCTCCCGGTTCGGATTGCCACTAAGAGTCAACTCAGACAGAGGTACCCACTTCACTGCCGAGATCATGCAAAAGATCTGGAGATGCCTAGGGGTACAAGCTAGACTGCACATTTCGCACCAGCCAACATCATCTGGGCAAGTCGAGAGGTCCAATCAGACGGTGGTCCACATGCTAAGGAAGTATGTATCGACAAACCAAAAAGACTGGGATGTGAAACTCCCCCTTGTGCTGATGGCCCTCCGAGCCACACCGCAGGAATCAACACGGGTGTCCCCATTCGAACTAATGACCGGGCGGCAGATGACTCTGCCATTACACCTGTTGTACCAACCGGGAGACCACAACCTCGTCACCGCCTACACCACGTTCCAGTACCTGGACGAGCTCCATAAACACCTGAAAAGAACTTTCGCTTTCGCCCAGCAACACCTGAAAAGCAGCGCTGAAGGCCAGAAAGCATACTATGACCAAAAGGCATCTCACCACGAGTTCAATGTGGGCGACAAAGTCCTGTATTACATCTTCGCCCCGCCACCACGGGGGCTGTCAAAGAAGCTCCTGCCCCACTGGACAGGACCTCACGAGATTGTGAACAAACTCTCCTCCGTTGCATACCAAATCCAGCTAAAACGGGGACAGAGAGAACCAGTTCTCAAATGGGTCCACCGCAATCAGATCAAAAGACATGTGGCCACTAGCAGGGACAGACAGGGAGGGGCCAATGCAAGCTAAAACTCAACCGCCGTCATCACAGCGAAAGACTGTCTCACACAACCCGGGACAAACCTCGCTGACCTGTGCCTTTCTCTCTCCCCTGCTCCTCCATACCTCTCTCTCTCTTGCCTGTAATAGGATGCTGCTGTTGATAGTCCTCATGTGCCTTCAGTCAACCAGAGGCCAGCCGCCAGCCGACGTCATCTCACCAGGACCGGCCTCGGGCATCGTGTTGAGGGACCAACCAGGACTCCTGATCACTAACTGCCGAACGCACACACAGAAAGTGTATGTGCGACTGGACCCCCGAAATGTCTACCGGGCGCACTACCCAAGCTCGGTGGCACAGTACAGTTGGGCAGGTGCGCGATGGACAGAAGCCGCCCTCAACCACGCCGAAGCCGACGTCGAGCACATGCTGAAACAACTCGAGAAGATGACCGTCACCCAAGCGGAATTGGGAGGACACAACAAACGTTCCAAACGGTTCCTGGGAGCGCTGCTCGGGGCCGCTGCAGCCGTGGGCACGCTGTTCAACATTGGCATGTCCAGTTTCAACGCCGTGAACATAGCCACGGTGCGACGACACGTGGCCGAAATCCAGACCGAGCTTCCACAGTTGAAAGAACAACTCACCACACAGAGCGAATCCCTGCGAACCATTGGCAAGACACTGAGAGGAACCGTGACGATCCTCAACACTCACAGCGTCATGCTGAATCAGACTGTGAGCTCCATGAAGCAGATGTTCACAGTTTTCCAAAATGACTTTGCCCAAACACAGTTGGTCACGGCACTAATGACCGACATGCTCCGAGAAGTAAGCTCCTCCATAGACAGCTTAGCTATGGGTCGGATCCCGCCATACCTGATACCCCTAAGCCTGGTACAAACCGTGCTGGCTTCCGCCATAACCACACCCATTGACCCGATCCAAACCCACCTTGCCTACTCCTTAGGCAGTGCCATTCCACTGTACGTTGACCCCGCACAGCGAGAGGTAGGCTTCCTCTTGAACTTACCCATCATAGAATCAAGCCGAATCTACCGACTCAAAGACATTGTCAACGTGGGATTTTGGCAGAGCAATACCTACTTTAAGGTACGGACACCTGACGTGGTAGCCTACCACGACAGCGACCCTCAGCTGTACCTAGCCCCAAACCTGCACATGTGCACCCGCACCAAAGATATCCACTATCTCTGCCCTAGCAAGCCGTTCCTCAGAGACAACACTGATGGGATCTGCGGCCTGCAACATCTGGCCAGCGACGCACGTTGCCCGGCGGATGCTAAACCCCGCAGCCAAGTCACCGAGACGCAAGCCGAGATTGTGGGAAACCGATGGCTCGTTAACACCCCAGTACGGTCAGCGACACTGACCTACGACCAACACGACACCGCTACGCGTGTCAACCCGCTGAACCAGACCATGTGGATCCAAGTTCCACGAGGAGCCATCCTCCACCTGGACGACCTAGCCTTGTACCACCTCCCGAGTGAAGAATACCAATCCGAACTAGAGATTCCATCCTTCTTTAAGGATCGCAACTTCACCCTCGACCCCGAGCTGGAGAAATGGATTCAGGAAGGGGGGTCACAGATCGTCGACATCGCTTCCCTGGACACCGCCCTCCAAGCCTTGTCCAGAATGCCTATCCTGAACGCCTCACCAGTCGACCAAGCATGGACCGCCGCTGACACTGCCGTGTGCATTTCAACGATCATGGGACATGCCCTTACCTTGGGCCTTGCCTACGTCCTGTACCGACGAGTCAACGAGATGCGAGCCTCTACAGCCAGGCTCACCCAAGCCATGTCCGTGGGGTTCCGTAAGACCCCTCGGAAAGAAGACTCCCCGCTAGCGAACGCGGAGGACCTCATAGAGCTGAGCCCTCAGCCCTAACCATCATCTGCAGAGTCCGACCTCCATGATTTGCCTGCCATCTGACCAAGGCAATCGTGATGGTCCAACGAGGTCCACTCCCACGGGTCCTGTCGAACCATCAAAGGGAGAATGTAGCCATGGTCAGATCTGCCATTTTCTCAAACTGCTGGTTTTGCATTCTTTTAATTCAGAAACTATGACAAAAGTAAGGGTCATTTGAACTGCTGATTAGATTACCGAGTCACTCACAAAGCCTCTCTGTTGTAATTTGCCACACAAAGCAAATGGGGCTTGGATTTGATTGAATTACTGACTGGAATCAGAATCACGTGGAAGAACCCCTCCGAAGGTGACAAGACGAACATTGTCCATTCAGATAAGCGCACACACTGGAATCCCCCTTGGGGTTTTTCGCTTACACACACACAAAAGAGAATTGTAAGATTAGACAATTGGCCATTGTAGCAGTTGCTTAAACTCATCAAATTCGAAGCACACACGCTCACACGGGACTGGTCGCGAGTTCACCGCGTGACCAACGCGGGTTGAATTTCTGAACACCCATTTACACACACGGAACACTCGGAACACATGGGATCAAAAAATCCCCTTTTGTAAATGTATAATGTTTTGTGGTTGTGTTTTCATGATTCCCTGGTGACAAAAACTGGTATAACCGTAAGCTTTTATGATATGTGATTAATTTAACATCCGTTTTAATCACGAAAATCATGTATCTGCATTTCACTAAGCCCTAGGAATGCCGAATTTGGTATGGTTGTAATCAGAATAATCAAAGAAGATTGAATCATCAACCCAGAATGTAATATGATGCATGCTTTTATTAATACTAGTTTAGAAGTGTATTTCGAACAAGTTTTATCCCCTATGCACATGATCCGGGAGGGTGTGAATCACAAGGTCTGCCGACCCGCCCTCCTGCAAAACGGTTGGATCAAACACTGAGAAAGGCGTGTCCCTCGCCCCTTCAAAATAGACCGCCCCAGAGGAAAAGAAAATCTGAAAAGAGATCTCCAAAATGTTTCATTTATTTCTCCTAGACAACTTTGAGATCCATATGACACCAAACTGAGACAAAGGTTTATTTCTCCTGTGTCTCAGGCTTTTCTCTGGAGCAATAAGATGCACTAAATCTCAATTTAGTCTCCTTTTAAGTTTCAGAAGAGATCTCAACAAGCTCTAATATAATGCTCAGAGTTTCTCAACTTCTGTGTCTCTTTGTGATCTCAGACAGAGAAATCAGAGAGTTCTCTCCATGAACTCAATATACTCTCATCCCAGCTTCAATTCATGCATCTCATGCTAAACTCAGATAGAGCAAAGGAAGAGATTTCCACAAGTGCTCATTGAATTCTCAGACTTGGATCACTGTCTTGGTTGTTTCATATCATATGATTAATCCACATGATTTTTTTTTTATATAATGTATTAGTGTATGAATAAATTAATTGTAAATCTTTTATTTTAGGCTGCAAAGACCCTCTTCTTTTATATTATTTTCTATAAATGATTTGAAATGTTTCACTGCATGTAATTCAGTAAAATAGTTTTATTAACCACACAAAACACATTGTAAAATAAAAACAGTAATTTACAAAACACATTGTAAAATAAAAACAGTAATTTATTGGTAACTTGACAGCAAAGAAATTACAATTTCCACATTTCAGATGTATCAAAGTTTAACTGCCAAAAACTCATATCATTAATAAATGTAATGTTGTATATTCAGATGTATGTATCTTCTCATGTTAGCCCCAAAGTGACCTTTTTGTATGACAATAGATTTGCCCATATAAAACAGTTGAGGTGGCATCACAGTATAAACTATTTGTCCATCAATCAACATATTTTACATTTTTAGTAAGGATTTTCAACTAGTTAGACAAATCATGGGCTCTTCTGTTCAAAATAAGATCATATCTTTGACTTTATAATATCTTTAGTCCCTTTCAAGTTTGTTAGGGAAATGTGCCGCAAACACAATACCAGGCATTGAGGACAAATCAATGAACATCAACTTGCCCAAAATACTTTCAAGTCCTACCACTGTCTTTCTCACAGGAACTTCCAGGAGGCTAACAATATGGAAACACGTTCCACCTGTCAAAGTATCTTGTAGAAGATTTATGCTTGCAACTGCAAATTCATTCAAAAATGCAAGTTTTATCTCATTCTGACCTTCATTGGGTTCTTTGTAGGAACACAATAATTTAATCTGTCCATATTTGATCTGCGCACCATCACTAAATAACACTGTGTAATTGTTTCGTCTTTTGGTTTTGACATACTGCTGGGAAGTGTAAATTATTTTCCCTATTTGAGCTCTGTTATATGCCTTGACGACATTACTATGTAAAGCCTGACCAAGAAACTGTTCCAGAAGAAAAATATCATCAGTTTCAAGACATCTACTGAATGATGCCCCTAACATGGCCACAATATTGACAACACTACTTGGTTGATAACTGCTATTCATTCTGGCCAAAAACTCAGTAGTTACTATGTTCAGCTTTAAGTTTTGTGTGATGCTAGGGAGAGATTGTATAGTCTTTACAGCATTTACCATTTGGGCAGGTATATTCTGGGTTCCATGTATAAGACGGAGCAAGTACCCATTTTTGTCTTCAAAGTGAAAGCAAGAGTGTGTCCACAGAGGTCCAAGAGCTCTCACACTATCAGCTAAATGGACAAGTAAGTGCAAATTGGCTGTCATGTATCGCTCACCATAGAGTCCACTCATTTGAGAACAGAAATTCCAGAGTAGTTTCTCAGCATGATCTATTTGAGCAGGGGTTATTGACTCCATCAGAAGAATAAAGATTGCTTCACTAAGGAGCAGGAAATGGTTGTAGTACAGTCCTGCAAGAATGCCCCGGAATACAACTGGCCCGAAAAACAGCAAAATGTACCGATACTCAGATGCTTTAAAGAACATCCTGTGAGAAGACACAGAACGAGGGAATCGAATCATAAATGGTGGCCTTATTTCTTTGAGACGTTTGTCAACTTCTTTGATTGATCTGACCATACTGAATGCACATCGAGAGAACTCTGTGGAAAACCACAAAAACATCAATAGACGCATTACTCCCAGTAGTACAGAATGCATGTAGTCTATACCTGTGCCCAAGACCAAATCATAGCTTGTTAGTCTGCTGAGAAACGTAGGTCCCTTCACCCCACGAACAACGCTGTTGGAATCATAGGCCATCTTAGCATAATCTACAAACCCCTTGTGAGTACGAGGCGGGCCTTTTGGATCTGTCTTCTGGAAAGGAAAGGCATGGACATGACCTCTCTCTCCAGTCTTCACTGTTTGACCTGGCTGTTCACACTTTAGACACCCAAAATGTCCATTGAATTGAACAGTATTAAGTACCAAAGCTTTTGCAGGCAAATCGCAGGTTCCTGCAATGGTAAAGGCTTTGCATATGAAAGGTTCTTGAGCTCCTGCAAACTGAAGAGAAATTCCTTCTCTTTCAATTTTGTTCAGAGTGCCACACAGTGGTTCAAGGAATGTCAACATTGACGGCTTTGAATCCCCAAACCAAACACCTGCAAATATCATGTTTTCTCGTTTCGTGCGTTCAACAAAATTTAACTCGTTTATGACACAATAAAAAGGCCAAACAGAAAACTTTGAAGACTTAAAAATAGGTATACCGTCTGTGTTCCACATTAACGAAATGTTTCTGGAATCACTGAGAGGCCCATTGCAAGTAGTCAATTTCTGATAGGTTTTTCCGTCATATATTTCTTCAATACTGTCATGACACTTTTTATGTCTATTAAACCTGAACTTAAGTTTTTCTTCAAAACCTTCCTGAGCAAACAATCTCTTCAGTTGTGCTTCAATGGGAACCTCAATGAAATAGGAGGTTGACCCCTCCATCAACACATTGGCTTCACAGGTTTTACACTGGGTGTCTGTACTCTCAACAATCATGAAGCATGAGCTACAATATTTGTGCAAAAGCAGAGAGGAGGGATCATCAAAAAACTGTTTAAATTTGTGTAAATTTTTAAGACACTCAGTCTGTGTATCAGAGGGGCAGTGCAGAGATATTAATGTAAGCAAATCACTGAGAGCTTTTCCTGTTATTTTGTGTCTGTTTGCAAAAGTCATTATGAGGAGAAGACTCTCTGCAACAGAAATTGGTGCATTTCTGTACAGTGGATCTACAGTGTTTGTAGAGCTTTCGAGTTCTGTTCCCTCCTCTTGGTTAAGCTCAAAACTGTCTTCAAATGATAAGTCATCATCAATTGAAAAGTCTTCATCAAATAACGCATTGTCATCTAAAGTCCCTTCTTCAACAAATTCAGGTAGGTGCTCAGGAAATGTATCCATGTAAATAGGCTGTTCAGGCTCTGATTCAACATTAAGACCAGAGTGATGCATCTCACTTGTGTGTCCATAGCACTGGGATGAATGGTTGGCGTAATGGATGTTACACACATTTGTGTTTGAAGAGTCTTCCAAATTAGCAGATCTGGTCACTTGCTCGGTGCTGCAATCATCTGACCTCCAGTTTGTTGCTTCTAGAAGAAAAAAAATCAATTGATTAATTTGCTTTTACTTAATTGGTGAATTTATGGCTTACTAGTCTCAACATGTTTATTTTTCATTATACTTATGCTAAACACATTACTAATTAATTACTAGACTATTAAAGTGTTATAATAATCACCTGAGCTGTCAGTAAACCCTTGACAACCCAAGTGAGGTTTGAAGGTCTCACTTCAGTAACAGTGTTTTATTGGACACATTAACTTTTATTTGAATTAACGCTCCAGTCGATCAAAATGTAAAGCTTTGCAACATGCGATTTCCACAGAATAAATAAACTACATGCCATCTTGGAGACTGAAGGAAATGGAGTTAGTTGTTTTACATTTTTGCACATGTTTTACCTCTATTTTCCTGTCCTTGTGTGTCCTGCAGAAAACCGAGAATGATAATACATTAAGCATATTTAACACTCGCATGCAAATTTATAAGACATACCTAGGTTACAACAATGCAGTATATACTGTAGGAAATCCTGCTATAAATTCTCCCCTCATGGGGATTAAAATATTAACATTTTATTAGATCTGTTTAAAAGAGGTGATTATTTACTTGGATGGCCATTTTGAAAACTGTACTTTGTAGTGCTGAACACTACTAGGTCATGTTCTTAATATTTTGCTAATCCCACATATAAAGGTGATCTTAACAGACTGTCATTTCAAACCAATATTTTATTGTTATATAAAATTATTGAGGAACATTGTCAGAACCAATGGAGCTGATGAAATGTAGCTGAGTAAACACCATAGCAGCTAAATGTTTTTTTTCTTTTTATAAACTACCTGAAAGTCACACTTCAGTAAAAGGGAAGTTGTTAAAATATGACTTTGGTAAAAGCTAGTTACCCACATGAAAAAGACTTTAGTAGAAGTATTAAAGTATATGATATCACAGTAAATGCTCTTCAGTTTCAAAAGTGTAAGTAAATTACATAATATTTACATGTATGGGTTGGTTGATTATGTCCTGGCCAATTATCAGATTTGTTATTGACCTGAATCAGTTAAGTCATTCATGTAAATTAATCTAAAAATGTGCTGTTTTGACTCTGAAGCTTCATGTAATCTGTAAAGCAAATGGAAACTATAGTTATCAGATAAATGTAGTGTAGTAAACATTAAAATATTATTTTTCCCTAAAATGTAGTGGAGTGGAAATATCAAGTGGCAAGTTAAGTACCAACACATCAAATGGTACGTAAATACAGAACTTACTTGTGCATATGCTTGAATGTGCTTATATTCAATCACTGCAGATGACAATATAAAAACAATAAAATGTAAATTTCCCAACCTTTCTTCTGTATCTTTTGCAAGTATTTTGCTGGCTCTTCACCTTTCTCCTCCAGCGCGAGTTGTACTTCTGCGCCATTTTTAAAATATATATATATGTAGCTCCAACTGTATAATACACACACACACACACACACACACACACACACACACACACACACACACACACACAAAAATAAAGAAGATGCTCTTCTTTGATGATGGTGGTATAGACAGTGCAGTCTAATACAAATAGTGTTACACTTACCCCCCCCCCCTTCTATCAAATGTATCAGTAACCTCTATGGAAGAGCAATATTGACTGGTGTCAGGGGCTGCAGGGAAAATAACCTGTGGTTGACAGAAAAAAAAGGTACAGTTAGTTCATAAAATGGCACAAAATATATTAAATTTATTCAGACTGAAAAGGGTTACATTAAATGAACAATTATACACACGTGCAACCTTTCCTATTAAATAGAAATTGATTAACATTGACTAAATTATGATAATAATGAAAATGATCGCAGTTGTAACATTTATTAGCTGGTACAGAATGCACAAGTGAAAACTCATGTGACAATCACTTATTTTACTAACCATTTCATTATTAGGGTTTCACAAGGTTATTGCAGTAAATGAAAACAAAATTATATGACACTGAAATAATGGGCGTGTAAGAACTATTTCAGTTAACTGAAATAAAAATAAAACTTGATTTTTTTAATGTAAAAATAAAAAATCAAGTACTAAAAGATAATGTGTTGTACGTTTACAAAGCTCACAAAAACCTTAAATTACAAAGAAAACACAAAGTTTATTCTATTATTAAAAAGTCGCTGTATCCACTCACCGCTTATAGATGCTGCACCGCCACCTTTGTTTTCTTTTTTGAGCTTCAGTTGGCGCAAAAACACTGTGAACCTTGAACCTTGTAGATGATGCAGCCCCTACGTCGGCATTAGAAGAGAGCGCCATCAGTCACAAATGCTGCATCGTCATTGGTTAATTCACATTGGAGGGGCGCTGCTGCATCGTCATTGGTTAATTCACAGTGGAGGGGCGCTGCTGAATCAACGAGGTTAAGGCGCGCGTTAGTTAACGACTAACGTATGAGTTGGAGGCAGACGGAATGGAGGAAAAAACAGTTGCGGGACTCAAAAGAAGGTAAGCAACATGTTTTTTTTAAACAGAATTTATGTAACGTTACATTTTAAATGGCGAGTGTATCCGGGTTCGGATACAATGAGTGAGTGCAATACAGCTCTGAAGAAACTGGTCGTATTTTGTAGCAAATAGTTGGCTTGCTAGGAAGGCCATGGTAACTTTCTGCAATAAACATCTTTATGTAAAAAAAAATATTTATATATTTCTACATTCAGCGAGGCATATACATTCTTGAAGTTACATAAATTGTGTATGATTGGAAAAATTTGATCTCGTGCAGTGAGACCCCAATAATTAGATGTGTTGCTTTTGTTTATTTTACAGAATGAGTGCAGCTAATACAACACTGCCCAGAAGAGCGCGAAACCCTCCGAAAAAGATGAGTTTGTATGAACCAGACAGCTCCCCCAGAGATAACCAAGATGGTAATTCAGTTATTTTACTATACTATGGCTTAGCTAATTTTGTTAAGTATTAAAACTGGTTTAAGTGGTTATTTTTTAACGTACTTTGGACACTTTACTAACCAAAATATTCGTCAGTATTGGTCTCCTGGAATTTTTATAAATACTGTATATTGGCACAATATATACATTTATTTTATAAATACTGTATACTGTATATTTGCACAATATTGATTATAGCCTACAGGAATTTTTAATGGAATGTCATGAAAAAGGAGTGCAACTTATTTGTACATTTTAGTGACTGAATTTTGCGAATCATCTAAAAATTTAAGGGATAAAATAATTTGTATAGGAATTGCAGCTCAATGTTCTTTACAAAAAAATAGTCCTGCGCCATACTCTTCATAGACAATGTGTAAAATAAATAAAATGTGTGATAATTAAATAATGAAGACATTGAAAAAATAGAATAGAGAGTGCATAAATCAAAGAGTTGCAGGAGCGAATAAATTTGAAAGTGCTAAACGAATAAAGTTAATCCTAGTTGAAGGCTAAAGTGAAGAGGGAATTTTGTTGATTTGCTAAGAGGGTTAGAAATAAGACAATAAAGATATAGTAGCATGTTTAAGTAAGATTGATTTTTAGCCTGCACTGATTTACTCACAATCTCCTTTTTGTTTACTTTGTGTTCATTTTCAGGACTTTTTGTATTTTTGACCTTTGAAGATGGATACACAGCAAAGATTTTTAATCTCTGTGATATTCTAAACAAAGATGATAAACCCATCGCTTGCTTTAGAGATCTGACACCAGGAGAAAAAGTACTTGCAAGATGGTCTGACAATAAGTTCTACAATGCTACAGTAGACTTCATTGGAACAGCTGACAAAACGGTGGATACCAAGAAGGCGACAAAGAAGGACATGAAAAAAAGAGATGCAGCTGCACAAAGATTCTACAACCTTCCATTCCTACCTCAAGCAGGCCAGTCCACCTCTGCACAGGATCACCCAAATACTGTGGACCAAAATGTCATTCAGCCTCCAACAACCTGGCCAGTGTACCAGCCTCCACCTACAGAGTCATTTCTACCTGTCCAGCCACAGCACCAGCATGCAACTGCCTGGCCACAGTACCAACTTCCAGTTTCCCAGTCATCACCAAATACGCCACAACATTACCAGCATTCACCAGTCCAGTCGCTCAACCAGTATGGAACTACTCTGTCTTCAATTCCACACAATTCCAGCCTTTTGCAGTATTCAAAGCATCACCAGCCTCACACAGCACTACCCACACCTTCAGACCAAACACAACAGCAGCCTGTTTTGGCAGATTTGGATCAGCAAAGACAGCCACCAGCTCCTACAGCCAAAGAAAGCTTCCTCAAAATGTTGCACAGTCCTAATACACTTAAAAAACCTGCTGTTCTTGGGGACCAGAGCCAGACAAGCACCTCTGAACATGAGACTTCTTCAAGCTCATCTGCAGATACTTTAATCATCGAGCGTGATCCAATTCCAGAATATGGAGAACCATGTTTCATTTCGCCTGAGTCAGCAGAAGACAGATCATGGAAGCCATGCGAAGCATGCAAGACAGAGGTGGAAAAATTAGTGGAGGAAAAGGCCAAACTGCATGATGTGCTGTGTGGTATAAGTAAGTATGTTTTGTCTCTCTGTTGCAATTACTTGTTCTTTTAACACTTCTTTTTTTTCTCTCACAGTTTTTCTAACACACCTAATATCTATTCAGAAGAGTTGTGTAAAAAAAAAAAACGTGGGTAATAATCTAGTGTATTAAATTGTGCAACAAAATTGTAATTATGTTTTTATATTGGTATATGTTTAAAGTTCTACTACATTGTCTTACTACTTTGGACATTGGGAGTTATTTGATGCTTAAGCTAAATCTTAAAAGCTTTAAACAATTTGGTAAAACTCTTATCCAATCATGAAATCTTTTGGACTTTTTAAAAACTTGTCTTTTTTATATATATTTTTTACTTTATGAATGCTGCTGTGTCCCTGTAAGGTAATTTACATCTTTTGTGTCACAGGTGGTGAGCACCTCGAGGCATTCAGAAGTTTTCTGGACAAAGTGGAACAGATCCAACCTCAGGCTGGTGTTTGGGCTCCAAAAGGCAGATCTCGGCAGCAGGAGCTATATCCAGGAAGTGGCCTCTTCTTGTCCTCGACTCACCTGGCTGCAATCCATGCAGCCGCAAAGAAGGACTGCCTTCGCTTGTTCCATCTTCTTTTGATGAATTCTTTACTGCAGAGGAGTGCCAGAATGCTGTGGCATTTGGGAAACACGGAAAGGTGCCAGATGGGAAGAGAGTCCTGGATAAGTTCAAAGTCAATGCAATTCTAAGTAAGTATGTTGCTCATGTGGTTGTTAACAATTTGTGGAAAAAGTTGTGAAAATTCATAGGTAAAAAATGTGTGGGAACCCAATAAGAGGTGTTGGATACCCATATATCACATAGCTATGTTAAATGTTATGATTGTTTCACTGTCCTCACAGTTTTGCTGCATTTCCTTATGTGTGATCCATAGAGATATTACAATGTGAATTTTGTCGTATCAGGATGAAAAAAGTTGTTAATACTGTTGTGGTAACTGCGGTTACTCAAAGCAATCTGTAATTTGTGCTTTCTTTTATTTTATTCTTGCAGCTTACGTCATGCGCTGTAGTACACTGGATGGTTGGACACCGGTTGAGAAAAGTAAGGTCAAAAAAGCCTTCATAAACAAATGCCGCATCAGGGCCACAACACTGTAAATATCGGATGGGGCACACAGAGACATTTGTTGAAATGACAATGTTCACAAAAAGTCCTTGTTTTCAAATTATGTATGTTGGCGTCAGAGACTCAAGTTTATTGTTGTGAATTGTTGTAAACCTGGCCTGCCACTGCTCATAACATTGTTAAAATTGTTACTGTTTTAAAAACAGAATTTTACACACAAAAAAAAGCACTTTAGTTTTGTAATGACCATGTTTAAACAGTTTTTGCTGTCTTTAAAATGTCTTTAAATTTGTTAATGTTATTTTGATTTGAATAAAGATTCAGATTCAAATTTCTTTATTTCTTTATTACATCAGCTAATCTGCCATTTGCTATAGATTTTTAAAGCCTGATGGTTGTGGATGATCTTCTGTCTGTCCTGCAGTGAAGAGAGAGTAGCATTCCCGTCCGTTGTTTCTTTGGTCCATCAAGATGTTAGTGAATGATCTGTGTTGTTTAGAATGGTGAATCTAGTCTGGTAGGAGGAAAAGGTCATATGATTGAATTAGTAATTCATGTGCGTGTGTGTGTGCATGAGAGGGAGAGTGAGCGAGAGACTCGGATATTGCTCCATAGTAGCTCCAGTATTGCTCATTTTCTTTTTCAAAGGAGAAATAAAGGAGTCATTAAAAACACCGAATTGAGATTAGCAAGGCATCTCCTTTTAGTCTCAGGTATGACTCCCTCTGATTATTCTGTCTCACCTAGTAAATTTTAGGAGAAACAAATGAGAAACATTTTAGACAAAATAGAGATTAAAATGAGGCTTAGATGAGAATCTCAAATTTGTCTCCTAAAAGCAAGCTCTGAGCAGTAAAATTTTCCTCTGTCTCACCTATTGCTCCTAGTGAATTTTAGGAGAAACATATGAGAAACATTTTAGACAAAATAGAGATTAAAATAAGGCTTAGATGAGAATCTCAAATTTGTCTCCTGAGCTATAGAAAAGCAAGCTTTGAGCAGTAAAATTTTCCTCTGGGGCCACCTTATCCTCTGTGCAGTTTCCTACGCCAGAGAGAGATTCCTAAACTGTCCTGCTAAACTCCAGCCGGAGTTTTCCTTCTTCGCCGTTTTCCTACTTTGTTTTAATCTAAGTTTTCTTTTATTTTGATTTACCTCAGTTTGATAGTTGACTTCGGTCAGTGTATTCACGAACGAAACAAGCCTAAGATTTATCGTTTCTCACGGGTCGCAGCTGAAGCACTCGCAAACATCTGCCTCCTACCTAAAGACGCGCCAGACAACTCCAACCACGCTGCCTTTGTAACACAACTCAACACAAAGGGACCGTGTTTAAATCAAGTAACGTACAAATCTCAATTAAGTGCTGCTTAAAGTTGCCTAGATTAATATTGGAATCCTTTGGGTCTCTGTTGCACTGTTTGAATTATTCTGTCTCTCTCACTCTCTCTCACACCCACTCTCTCTCTCTCACACCCACTCTCTCTCTCTCTCTCTCTCTCTCTCTCTCTCTCTCTCTCACTCTAACTGTCTCTTTTTTTAAATACGTCATATTGCAATCCTGTATTAATTGTTTGTTTTATATGCATATTATTTACTCCTGCGTGATTTTAGTAGTTTATATAATCCTTAGTATTGTGTTATTAAATTCCATAATCCTTTGAATCGAATCTGTCTCATTGTACCATGATTGAAGTCTCTGTAATATGTCAAAGATCTGTAAAGTTACCAAAGCTCTACCTCGGTTAACTATTTTAAACATCTGAAAGTGGCGTATACGAGCAGATACTTCCGTGTGGCCAGCGGAAAATATTCACTCGGTATACAGGCAGGTAATCTTGTGATATAAGGAAGTTTTCATCTCCGGTTCGCAGGATGAACCGGAATGCATGACAAACTAATTTGGAATCACATGTAAATTTACTCTGAAAGTTAATCTGACTTAACTGACATATATATCAATAATTACTACGATCAATCGTGTTAATTATTCATATATGGTAATGTTTAGTCCATTCCCTATTTGGGATAATTTAATTGATGTATGCGATTACATATTCATTATCTAATGAATAATATTATATATTTGAGTTAAATAATTTCCCCAAAACGACTCATTGTGGCTACAGCGCTAATCTGTTCAGACCGGTGCTGCGTCCCAATTCGCCTACTTATACTACGCTACGCCCTAAAAGTATGTACTCTTTTTGTGAAGAAAAAGTACATACTTTTGAGTGTGTAGCAAAAGAGTAGGCAAGCTTTGGAACATACTACTTCGTCATCTTTAACGGACAGATCTGTCTCGTGCATCCTGTCACCGTAAACTGACCTGTCAATCATCTCGTCACAGTTAAAATCCTCCATTCAATCTAATATAACTTCTTACCATTTCGGAGAGAATTGTTGTCGCACTTTCATCTGCCAGTCATGGGTCTTTCATGAGGAGACTCTCCTCATGTGTTTGGAATTTGAATATAATACTGCATTTAAAAGTTAATGGCTAAACGTATCTTTGCAAAAGTTCACAATGCTGCTGCAGATGCAATATAATGTGGACAACATTGAATAAATACATTTTCGTCAGGTTAGATACTGATAATTAATCACTCAAACCCCTTTATCTAAACCTCTCTATATAACCGTCGGACTCGCGCGCCTCCATGTCTGTAGTTTTTGAACACTTTTCATTTGTGTTTGTAGTTCTAACCGAATCCTCGTCCAGCGCGCGATGGGTTGTGGACAATATCAGCCGTTAGAGTGCGCAACGATCTGCACTTCGGATTCTGACCGGATATAGTAGACCATCCGGGTCTCTTTGGGACACTCATTTCAACATACTACGATTTGGGACGTACTAATTCTATTTTCGAATACTATTTAGGACGGATAGAATGCGAATTGGGATGCAGCACATGTTTCTGTCACACCCGGAACCGGAGTGGAAGGTGTCGCACACAATTGCTTCCCTCCAGGAACTCGCACTCGAGAGAAGGTTCCACTCACCGAGCGTTTTTGTCACCTGTGACAAAGACACAAATTATACACAATAAAAATACACCACACAGTTTCTAAAGTATACCACACCACAGTTTCTAAATTTAACCCATGAATGAAAACACTCACCACCTGTTGTAACCATTGAAGCAGCCGGGGTGCTGTCCTCCATCACAACATCAGTCCCACCTGGTTCCTCATGGGAGAAACAAGGATTACCTGTTTAAGAGATTTAAAGGGATATTAACCCTCTGGAGACCAGAAACGCGCCCGCGCGTTTTGCTCATTTTTTTTTTTAGCAATGCAACATAAACTCAAACTGCTCTGTTCATTTTGATCTTTCATGTTCGTGTTATACATGAATCGATACTGTTCAGTTTCAATTTTTTTTCTGTATACTCACAATAAAAATAAAGTGTTTTGCTTTTTGCCAAATAAAGAAAAAAGAACATGATGCGTGTTCTTCACTCTCTCTGTCAGCGAACAATTTGAAACGCGTTCGGAAATGATCTGTAACTACACGAAAATTCAGTCAAACAGGCAAGCATACCCACGGGCATAAAGCTAGAGATCGCATCTTTTAAATGAAGTCATTTATATTAAAAACAAATATTCTCAGCTTCTGTAATCTGTGTGAAAATAGAGCGATTCCAGTCGAGCTCATTACGAGCTCATTCACTTTAATTCATTCACGCCTACTCCCGGAGCGCGCTATTCACAAGATTATGTGTTAAGCCATCTATGGAAAACAGGTAAACGGCCCCAAGCAAATGCATTAAAGGCTTCAAGTTTCATCATTCAGTTCACCTGCGCGTTAGGAAGATGGCACGATACACCGGTGTAGAAGCTCTTCAGCTCGTCCTGGATACATAGTAGCGACCAAAAATCCAGATTTTCATCAGAAGAAGAAGAGCGCGACTCTGATGAAGACCGTTTGATCGAGCCGTGGATAGAATTTCGTATGAGTAAGTATTTAGTCTTACTTCCATTAGTTGACAAGCTATTCAATATAAACATGTACTACATATTATACTGGGTGGACTATTTTCCACTTGCCATCCAGAGTATTGACATTTGATATATTCAACACGATCTAATGAAAGTGCATATCTATACCATGAATTTAATATCTCGTGTTAAAGAGAAAAATGTTTTTTTTTTATTTTTGCATGCTACGCACTGTAAACCCCAGTTAGGAAATGTAAATGATATGTTTAGATCATTGTGTATGAAAGCTAGAATGTAGAAGTTATTAGAAAATAGGCCTACTAGATGTTTAGATTATATTTTGACTAGTTTAAATGCTGCCTCATTATTATCATTGACGATGCATGCTCGTAAATATCAGTTGTAAATGTGTGTAAATGTGCTGAAATGTGTAAATATAGGCTACCCAGTTAAAGCAGCACTCAGTAAGAATTCCGTTTTTGTCAAACAGCGACCCCTAGAGTCGCTGTGGAGTACTTGTACTGTCGTGAATAGCACTCACGGCCGGATCCCCTCCCCCTGTTCACCGGTACCTGTTCAGTAGGATGGACACTGTAACAAGTGGAAATAAGGTATGGCCCCTTTAAGAGCTGCGCGCGCCCAACACCACATGTATACGGCGCCGGGTTATTTCTGTTTGATGCTCATTTTATCAGATCTGTTTTTTGCCGTAAAGCAATTCGTTACCTCGCGAGACCTGATATCACACGATACTTCCTAACACTCAGGCCGGCGGCTCGCCGGCCCAAAGTTGCAAGGGTGGTTTTGCGGCTCACAGGCACCAGGGGGGTGCGAGACGACCACCATTCAACACGAAATCAGTAATATAAACATTACAATGACTCCAAAGCTGTTCGGTTAAGGTAAAAAAGTTACTTAGTTCACCTTTAATGAATTGCCCAAATGTGTTTTGTTTGCTGTGTGCCTGTCCGGCAATGGCCCATTGACACGCATATTTATTGCACTCGCCTAAAATTATTTACATCAGTTATTCATTATAGACTAATGCGGCTATGGTTATATTTATGTAATAATATTCCTCAACTTAAAAAAAAAAAAAAAAGGAATGTAGCTTCATCACTACCTCCGCCTGCAACTCGGAGTGCGCTTAGCAACACAGTCAGAAATCAGAAAGAGTAAGTACATATTTACCTACAATTTTACAGATGTTAGTTCAATTTTGTTTATACTTAGTGTTAATACAATATGAGCCTGTATGACTTCACAATTGCTTTGTTTATAGCCGACTGATTATTTATTTATTTTACTCACATTTGATTTGCTTAGAGCAAATTTTGAACATTTAGTTTCTCCATATAGAGGAATTACAATAAAACAGATTGAAAAACCTTTGAATCTCCTCTCATTCTTGGTTCAGGCTGCCTCACTTGATGGGCCATTAGCCATTGGGGGAGTGTCTGTCACACCCCTGGTCTGAATCTCATTAATATTGATAGGCCATTACCACCCCCTCGCATAAACCTCTTCTGACCAAAAAACTGTCATACAAAGTATGAATTCATGTTCTGCTTTATGTGAACAATTAGGCAGGATGATTTTCACATCATTTTGAAGCCAGAACTCGAAGTGACAACATCCATTAGTCAAAAGTATTGTGGACACATATTTAGTATGTGTTTTGTGGTCTTATTTCAGCAACTTTCATTTTTATTTTTTTTCAATAACCACGCATAAACATTATTCTCTTAAAAATACAAACATGTACATACATGTTGCTAACATATCATGGTAGCCCCGTTTGAGCTATATAGAGTGAATTTACACCTTTGCCATTAACATGTTTATAAATAACTGAAAAAAGCACAAATGTCAGTGCATGTCAAAACATCCCAAAGGCCCCAAAAACACCTTGGTCCCCAGAGGGTTAAATTGAACTGTACTGAACTCAATTCATCAGTGGTTAGTGGACAATTACAATATTATAACATGGGATATTTTAATGTCTATCTACAAATATTAGTAGGTTAATATAATATAAAAAACGAAGGTAATCTACCAAACACAGCTTGTCCGTACACACTTTTCACCATCATGCCCCCAAATGTCTTCTTTAATCTTTCCAGCAATTTGTTGTTTTTCTTTTCATTATAGTGATGAATTAGTTCCTCATTTGAAAGAGATGGGTCGATGGCAAAGACATGTTCAAAAAGTAGTTGTTTTTTTTCATCTTTGCGAAGAGTTGCTCTGCAACTTGGCTGTTCACTTTGCCAGCTAATTGAGGTACTAGAGTGAGCTTCCTCAACACATCTTTGCTGTCTTTCGTATTGGCTTCATGAAACCGATCATACAGCACATAGTGATCAGATGAACCCGTCACTGGGTGACCATTAATGTCTGGCTCTGTCTTCTTAGTGTTCAGCCAAGGTAGCGACACTTTAAGCTTTCCACATTTGGCCAATTCGATGTTGGATTGAGTGGGTTCTGCCAAGCGACCTTCAAATGGAGAGATAGGTACCTTTTCTGATGCCCTTAAATTCAAGTGAGTTGCAAGATCCCGTGCAAAGTCATAAATTATGACATTTGGCATATGCTTCCAGGATAATAGTAAGTCTGCAAAGTCTCGAGGGCTCTCAGCTCGGAGATTGCATTTGATACTATAAACAATCCCACATGGGCACATAATCACTGCCCAGTCTCCTAAAAAACAATATATTAAATTGCATCCAATGAGTAAATCAAAGTATAAATAAGTTTGCTTTGTTTCTAACTAGACATTAAAGGAGCTGTATGTAAGAAATGTATTTCAATTAATCATGAAATGGCCCTGATATGTCACTAGACATTAAGAAATCATGTTCATTTCAAATACTTATATCACTGACAACAGTAGTCCGGCCAGGATATTGTCATTTAAAAAGTGAAGTTGCAACTGATGTTGATGTTGTCATGTTGTGTTTTGGTATGATGCTCTACCCTCCACCTATATATTCATCCACCTACCTCTCATTAATATGTATGGCATTTCAAGTCAAGTCAAGTCAAGTCACATTTATTTATATAGCGCTTTTCACAATACAGATTGTATCAAAGCAGCTTCACAGTGATAACATGAAAGTAGTTCAACACAGTTCAATAATATTGTTGAATATTAAATATCCCCAACTAAGCAAGCCAAAAGCAAGGCGACAGTGGCAAGGAACCAAAACTCCATCAGATTGGATGGAGAAAAAAACCTTGGGAGAACCCAGGCTAGTCAGGGGCCAGTTCTCCTCTGGCTAACAATCATAGGGTTTTAAAGAAGCTTTACAGTAAGTGCATATCAGAAGTATCTAGAAAAAATACATTTAGTTAATCATGTAATATTAAGGGGATAACATATCGCCGGCGTTGAGTCGTCTCTTCGCAGGCGTTGAGTCGTCTCTTCACCGGCGTTGGGGCATCCGAAATCCCCGTGAGAGGCAGGATACAAAACTGGAGCCTACGAACGCCATTTTTCTCGGGACAAGCGTCCCGAGATAACAGCAGAAAGGCAGATGGGAAATAATTAGCATAGCTGATGTTCATAATGATTTCCATTACACGGGAGTAGGTGTTAGAAAACCATAATCTCACAACTCTCCGCAACCCAAACTCTCCGCAACCATACGGACCGACCCGTTTGTCTATAAGGCTGTCGAGCCCCACTGGTGCGTTAAGCAGTTTCAGTGGCAAACGGTTCCGTATGGCATAGCAGAGGACTAAAAGGTAAGCATTATGTGAATGCTTGACTAAAGAGACACGTCTTTAGTCTAGTTTTAAACTGTGTCAGCGAGTCAGAGCATCGGACCGTATCGGGAAGGCTATTCCAGAGTTTTGGAGCTAAATGCGAGAATGCCCTCCCTCCTTTCGTGGACTTCGATATCCTAGGAATGACCAGAAGCCTTGAATTTAGTGATCTTAGAGAACGCGGTGGATTGTAGGGCGAAAGAAGGTCCGTTAAGTACATAGGAGCTAAACCATTAAGGGCTTTATAGGTCAGTAGTAGTACTTTGTAATTGATACGGAACTTAATTTTAAAACTTAATTTCACACCTGAGAAGGACAAAGACCCTCCCATAATGGCCCTATTAGGTGCTATCAGGCCATATCATTACGAGGAGCCATGCACAAAGAATGAGGAGATTTAAAAAAGAATGGCTTTTAGATTGTTTGGATCTATTTACAACACAACATAATCCAAAGATACACAACAAAGGACAAATCTAAAGACAGAGGCTTGCACAGTCACACAGCATTGTCCCATTCCTGAAACATAGTGCATACCTGTCATTTCCAAGGTGTTTGATTTTTCTTTTTTTTTATACTTTTTTTTTTATAGTTTCATCACATATATACAAAAATTATAATTAGTAAAACAAACAAACACAAACCAAAAAAAAAAAAAAAAAAGAACAATCTGGATCACCTAAACATTACAATTTAGTGAATGAGATACATCAACTTCAGACCTCTTCTTGTCGTTGGGATGTAAATACAGTCCATTTTCCCCAATTATTTGTGCATTGATCCTCTTGAACTCTTATCTTATGAGTCAACCATTCCATTACACTTATTTCAGACACTAGTTTCAGCCATTCATCTCGTGTTGGGGGGTCCGGCTTGTACCATCTTTTCGTAATGGCCTTTTTACATGCTGCTAACAAAATTTTAAACAGGTATCGATCTTCTCTTGACACAATGTTTCTTTCCATATTACCAAAATACAGCACTGAACATGACTTGGGTATATCATAACCCAAGATTTCAACAATAACCAAGTGGGTGTTTGATTTTTCATTACAGTCTCCTGTGAATGTTGAAGTCAGCAGGACTGATATCAAGAGAAACTATATGGCTGCACGACTTTGGGCATGCATTGTAGATTTTTCTGGTTAAAATAGCTTTTTAATTATATATATACACACACACACACACACACACACACACACACTGCTTAGAATTAGAAGTGAACACACCCATGCTAAAGTTGACTAAAAAGAGGAATAAAAAAATCTTAATGCCTTAATTAAAAAATGAGGAAAACTCCAACCTTTAGGGACGTGAATAATGTCCCTGAATTCTTTGTGAATGAATAATGTATCGCAAATGAATAATGTATCGCAAATAATTAAATATTCTTCTTTAAAATACAGGGTGCATACGTCTGGACACTTCTATCCCCAGAAACTCCTAACAAAAGCTGATGTCTTTATTTTTTAAGCTTATTTGAAGCTTATTTGATTTGAAAAACTTTATCCAAAACTAGTCAACGAAATTGTGTCTTTTAATTCGTCTGTAACAGTGCGTATCTGTGCGTTCATTCATTCATTTACACACACACACAGAGAGAAACATGATTCACATTTAAACAGTATGCTATTTTTCCGTTTACAGACACTTACGTTATTCTATATCGAGATTAGAACAAAGCACAGCCATAAAACACTTACACTTCTCAGCTGAATATGTTGGTCCTCCTCGAAGTGAAAATAAACCAGCACTTCTGTGGTAAATGTCCCAGGATTATTCCTCATAGCCGCGCAAGACGAATCTTAATCTGACTAAAAAATATTGTGTGTTTACAGCATTTGCCTGGGGGCGTTTATCTATTTTGCAAATGGCCTCAACACATTATCTTATGAATAGCGCACTCTGCGAGTGGGTGTGAACAAATTAACGATAATGAGCTGAGACAGGAGAAACTGTACTTCTCTTTAGTTTTTGACAGATTACATTGCAGGAGAATATTTGTTTTAAATGTGAATTGTTTTATTTAAAAGTAGAAATTTTAAGCGTTCTTTAGAGGTATGTTTCATGTTTGTGTGATAAGTATTAGCGGAGTTTCCGTTCATTTTCCAGACATGTTTCAGAAAGATTTTTGCGGAGACAGAGTGAGCTGAAAGCGCACCCTGTTTATTTTATTTATCTTAAAAAACACACAAGGTTTTGATGTTAATGTGAGTGTACACAAAAAAAAGAAGACCCTCTATAGTTTACAATCATGTATTGATTTTATTTATATGACCATAAATGACGGAGTATTTTAAGTCTATGTTGCTGCTATGTGAAAAAAAAACAGCAAAACACGCCGGCGCGTTCTTGGTCCCCAGAGGGTTAACTAGATTGCAATTCAAAATATCATGTGCAAGTCAACTTAAACTTACCAGAGGCCCCCCAGATTTTGTCAAAGATTTTGTCATACGTTTGTCTGGATTTCATTTCATTTGACAACCTCAGAAGAAGATCACTGCGGGATCCATTAGAGTCCAAGCCACACTCTTTACATACTCTTTACTTCCGAATGACCCCAACCTAACAAAGTATAAAGTCTTGTTAAAAAGGTAATATTAAAAACACAACACAGTCAGTGTTTTTGACTAACAAACCCTATCTTTTGTTTGTACAGTTCTTCTCTGAGTCTGTCCTCCGTAACCGTAATTTCAGAAATTTCAGATACAGACTTCGAAACATGAATCTTTTCAAACTCTGTGTTTAATATAGAGTCTGAACGCCGTGTGGCCTTCCCTATCCAAGGAGCCCAAAAATGGTATGTTGGTGATACCGCACATGGATTGTGTCTACCACCTATAAACCACAAAAAAAAAACCACATTGTATTATGTTGCATTTTAACACGGTTCCCAATAGTATATAAAGCACTGTGTTCATACTTTAAACAAATCCACGACCAATCACATCACAGGACATGGCCTCCCAAAACTTTTCCAGGTTGACCTCCCCATCAAAACTCTCTGCTGGACCCTGGATGTCACTTACTAAAGAGTAAAAAAAAAACAGAGCATTATGACAAGGTCACACTAAGAAAAACATTTAAGAAAGAAAAAAAAAATCCAATTACAATGACCATATAAAGTAAGTCGCTCTGGATAAAAGTGTCTGCCAAATACATACATGTTAATGTAAACACAATTAGCAAGTAGAGTATCACAATAGTCATACCTGATAAATGGAAAACACCTTTTTTGTGTAAATCCATGATCACCACAGGGGGATGATCACCACAAGTAATGCAGGAATACTTGTACTCATGATCAGTAAGGGCCTCAAAGTGCAAGTATGCATGAAGCACTGTGTCTGCTGGTGGAAGCTTCAGACCTGTCAAATCTTGCAAAAACTCGACTACTCTGCTCACAGCAGTATGGGCCTGAGAAAAAAAAAGATATATATATATATATGTACAAACTTGGAGACATTGAAAGATAGACATAAGTGTATGTCAAGGATGATGTGGTCGTTAAAGTTGTGGAGTTGGTCTTTCCACTCTTGGTAGCGATAAAACATTCCACACAGTGGGCACTGCTTACATTAGGTTGATACTTCTATCATTCAAACAAAGTATTACATCAGAGGACAGTGTAATTTCATTGCATATATGCATATTTTTAACAATATCCTACCTTCAAAAATGCACCAGTTGGAGAGTATTTTAGCTCTCTTTGTAATTAAAATAGGGTCACTAAGGGGGACGACACCTGGGCATCTATGACACAGTTTCTTCTGGACAAAGATATTTTTGGGTAGTCTTGGCCTAGTGATGGTGCATGTATATTGTCTGGTAGGACAGCAGGTATCATCTTGTTCTGTAGAATGTACTGTACCATTTGTTTCAGTCCCAGATCATTTGGAGGATACAGTGGATTGTCTTCTGTGACGTTGCTCTCCTCTGAATGTGAATGAGCCTTTTGGGGTGGGGATTCTTCTCTGCTGAAGACAGTACGGAAAAGCTCACGGTCTGTTTGAAATAGATGCCATTTCGCAATGTACTTATGCGGACATGAACGGCGCACTTTGGAACAGGGGCAGTGCCATGTGTTTAATTTGGTGTTTTAAAGAACAATGACACGCCCCAACCGTCTATAATAGGACACATTTGGCTAAAAAACGGAGATTAACATTTTTGTTTGAGGGCTGCCAATTGAGGTTTCTACAGACAGTGGTATACTGCTAGAAACGGCAAGCTGCTGACAAGCAAGGCATATGTTTTTCTTCTCGTCACCAAACCATTTTGCTCTCACCATTTCCGTTAAAACATCTTCCTTTAGAGAGACTCCTTCAGCTGAGGATGTGCAGAAACTTACAGATCTGACATGCATACACTGATAGGATAACATACCACTCCTCTGTGCTACTTCCATGTTTACTTGGCATTTGTTTGATTCGCAGCAGACTTTTTGTTGTTCTCCCCATGTTTTGTATTGAACATGAAGAGGACTATTCTGACCACTTGCAACTTTAAGCACTGTGAATATGCCATTTGATTTGTCCACACCAGAGTTTCCGCTAGAAAAATATGGTGCCGGTCAAAGTGACCGGCAGAGGTTTCGTTTAACGAACATTTTGATGATATGCCGGTCAAATATCGCCTCTTAATTAGTCAAGTTGAGGAAAACTGGAGGCAGGCTATGTAACTTAAAAAATGACATAATCAGGCCGTATAGAATGCAACATGTTATTATTAGCCTGACTTTCAAATAGACGAAAACAACATGAACGTCCGATTGGCGTCAATTAACACCAATTGTTTTTTACTATGGTTTCACACACATTCACTTTTTGAAACATTGAGGCACGGATGTACCTAATACAAATAAATAACTAGCTAACTAGTTAACATCTCCAGTTAACTAGCAGATCATTCATTTAGTACGCTATTAAATAAGAGATCTAGCGCTAAAATCAGTTGTTTTTTAAATCAAGCTGAGCCCTCGTGTCCGCTGCTATCAGTTGCATGGACGACGCGCTGTGCGAGTTGCGCAATCTTCACTCGGACGCGCTATTCAATCTATCGCCGTTGCGGAGACTCTACACAGGCGAAGCACTTCTACTTGGGTGCAGAGATATCACGCAACACCTGAAATAAAGCTTGCCACAAAGAACCGGCGAAAGTAATGATTATGCATGAAACATTTAAATTGCTGATAAATTGATAAAGTTGACGATGCAGACTCGCCATCTTCGCAGTAGTGAACGCGCATAGAGAGAGAAATGCACACTTCACATGAATAAATTCTTATTTTTTTAATCCAGGCAAATTTGTTGATGAAACATTGATTAAAATGAAGATACAATTTATACAAAACGAAATAAACTTTAAAGAAAGGCTTTCTACAAAACAAAACTAAATAAGTGGTCAAAATTATGTCTGACCAATTCCAAATGTTTTCCGATATATAGCCCTATTGGTCATCTTATGATCCTATCTTACTCATCTCATGCGGTTCCCTTTTCATATAGCCTAATCAACATAGATGAAATAAAAAAATAAAAACATTATATTATTTATAAAAATGAAACGTAGCCTATATTTAAGTTTTTTAACTTATAATAAGCGTCACACCGCTCCGCTTTGCTCACATGCTCCGGTGTGTAGTCTAATGCATGTGTGCGTGCATGTGGTGGAGGGGTGCGATTTTCGAATAATAATCAACCCAACGATCTTCGAATATTATTTTTGCTTGAAAATTTCGTTTTGTATAAATTGTGTATTAATTTTAATCAATGTTTCATCAACAAATTTGCCTGGATTATTAAATAAGAAGCAAATATAGTGGACAATATAGGCTAATCAGGACACAGAGGCGTCGGCGCGAGCACACTTCTCTCTATAGGCGCGTTCACTAGCCTACTGCGAAGATGGCGAGTCTGCATCGTCAACTTTATCAATTTATCAACTTTATCAATAATATCAATGGACCTGGCCATATTTGAAACGTCTCACTCAATCGTTCGTTGTTTAGGTCTATATTACAGCCGTTCTAGGTGTGCGCTTTATTTGAAATGCAGCATGCCATGTTGTTTAATAACTCCCAAACGGTAGAGCCTGTTCCTTTATAACATAGCCAAAGGTCGGTGTATTTTTTCTTTATACATTTTAGGCTTATTCTCAAATTCATATTGTGTTAGGGAGGCGGGATTATTACGCAATTTTAATCGGACAATTTGACCGGAGAGATTTAATTTTGTCGGACATTTCATTTTTTTCCCGGCCAATGCTCGGTTATTACCAGACAACGGAAACCCTGGTCCACACACTGGCTTGCAAGGTGAAATCTGGCATTAATGTCCTGAATTGGTTGATTTGTCTGTTTACGGTCAATATGTTTTTTTATATATTTTTTTATTCATGAGGGTATTACAGATTGGGCATTTCTGTTTAATAGCAGGCCGTACACGAACCCTGCCTGGCACGTTAAATGCTGTGCTAGTGGTTGATGGTGTCCCAGTAGTATGAACAGTGCTAGTGGCTGATGGTGTCCCAGTAGTATGAACAGTGCTAGTGGCTGATGGTGTCCCAGTAGTATGAACAGTGCTAGTGGTTGATGGTGTCCCAGTAGTATGAACAGTGCTAGTGGTCGATGGTGTCCCAGTAGTATGAACAGTGCTGGTGGCTGATGGTGTCCCAGTAGTATGAACAGTGCTAGTGGTTGATGGTGTCCCAGTAGTATGAACAGTGCTAGTGGTCGATGGTGTCGCAGTAGTATGAACAGTGCTGGTGGCTGATGGTGTCCCAGTAGTATGAACAGTGCTGGTGGCTGATGGTGTCCCAGTAGTATGAACAGTGCTAGTAGCTGATGGTGTCCCAGTAGTATGAACAGTGCTAGTGGCTGATGGTGTCCCAGTAATATAAACAGTGCTGGTGGCTGATGGTGTCCCAGTAGTATGAACAGTGCTAGTTGCTGATGGTGTAGCAGTAGTATGAACCGTGCTAGTGGCTGATGGTGTAGCAGTAGTATGAACAGTGCTGGTGGCTGATGGTGTCCCAGTAGTATGAACAGTGCTGGTGGCTGATGGTGTCCCAGTAGTATGAACAGTGCTGGTGGCTGATGGTGTCCCAGTAGTATGAACAGTGCTAGTGGCTGATGGTGTCCCAGTAGTATGAACAGTGCTGGTGGCTGATGGTGTAGCAGTAGTATGAACAGTGCTAGTGGCTGATGGTGTAGCAGTAGTATGAACAGTGCTGGTGGCTGATGGTGTCCCAGTAGTATGAACAGTGCTGGTGGCTGATGGTGTCCCAGTAGTATGAACAGTGCTGGTGGCTGACGGTGTCCCAGTAGTATGAACCGTGCTAGTGGCTGATGGTGTAGCAGTAGTATGAACAGTGCTGGTGGCTGATGGTGTCCCAGTAGTATGAACAGTGCTGGTGGCTGATGGTGTCCCAGTAGTATGAACAGTGCTGGTGGCTGATGGTGTCCCAGTAGTATGAACAGTGCTAGTGGCTGATGGTGTAGCAGTAGTATGAACAGTGCTAGTGGCTGATGGTGTCCCAGTCAGGGTTCCTGCACACTTTTGAAAGTCAAATTTAAGGCTTTTTAAGACCTTTTTAAGACCTTAAGAAATCAAAATTAATACCGTACATTAGGGCTGTGCAGTCTTGACAAATATATCTCGATATTTTCAACGTTTTGTTGATAATAATTAGATAATATTTTACTGATTGTGTTTTTGTGCTGGTGCCTTGCTGA
This sequence comes from Rhinichthys osculus, assembly GCA_029959095.1. NCBI lineage: Eukaryota > Metazoa > Chordata > Actinopteri > Cypriniformes > Leuciscidae > Rhinichthys > Rhinichthys osculus. The sequence continues at coordinate 740,709 of JARWKJ010000024.1, forward strand.
CTCACGAAGATATTCATATTTTTCATATTCTATGCAGTGGTCGGTTCACAGCAGTGACAGAAATTAATATTTTGATTAAGGGGCAATATTTGCCACCTTAAATTGATTTTTTCAGGGGCATTTTCACCTATATATGGAAATTTTTTCAAAAACTTATTTAGAGTTATGCATCACCTTTAATGTCAAATACTATCATTCAAATTAAATTATACAGTAATTATACAATAATACTTAATTATATAATAATCATACAGTACCACTGTTACCAGTCAAATTAAATCATTCAATCAAAATCCATCTTTGCAGTGCAGAGGTGACAGAAGCGGCATCAGAAGTGGCATTAATATATTTACACTCCATTTACAACTGCAGAAATAAAGCTATGAGATATATATATATTTCTAAATCAATATTCAATATTTAAATATGAAATGATTTCTAATTTTAACATTTTATTTAAAGGGCACTTTAAATATGAAACCGCAGCGGCAAATCACTGTCTTAATAAGTGAGTTGAGGGAGTCATTCATTCAACCGATTCGTTCAAACGGCTGATTCATTCGGAAAAAAGCAAGTGATTCGTTAAAAACGCGGATTTCAATCGCTGTCGGTTGCATTGAGACTCTGCTACGGTTTCATTTTGAAATTATAGTCGGCGAAATAAAGGGAAAACAAACAATATTAACAATATTGTGTCTAAAAAGTAGTTTCAATGTTAACTTATTGTTAATTTAACAGTTGTATAACATAAATATCACACTTGGAATCGTGCACGGGAAAACGGCACTCTTTCTGATGTGATATTCTAATATAAGAACATAATATGATATAAATATAAGACAAAAACTAATTTGGGGACATAACAGTTACACTGCACACATCACGCAGTGCAAGCACGAGACAAATGCGATGTCAGTTCGCAGTGCCTCGTACATCGTTAAAACAATGATTACAATATCATAATAGACAATACACATTGCACACCATACGCACATAAAGAATGAACTTACAACTGAACTGACATTTACGACCTTTCTTCTCCTTCTCTCCTCTCGCGTGCAGGAGACAGTTATGCTGCTGCGACTCGCGAGTGACGCGAAATGTCACGTGAACGAGCAAATCCACAAAGATAGAATAATAAATAAATAAAAATACGTATGCTAATCAGATAGTTTTAATTTGGAAAAGCTTTTAGATATGTCTAAGTCAAAGTGTCATCTACAGTGACACTGTAGCCACAACAGTGCTGGTGGCTGATGGTGTCCCAGTAGTATGAACAGTGTTAGTGGCTGATGGTGTCCCAGTAGTATGAACAGTGCTGGTGGCTGATGGTGTCCCAGTAGTATGAACAGTGCTAGTGGCTGATGGTGTCCCAGTAGTATGAACAGTGCTGGTGGCTGATGGTGTCCCAGTAGTATGAACAGTGCTGGTGGCTGATGGGGTCCTAGTAATATGAACAGTGCTGGTGGCTGATGGTGTCCCAGTAGTATGAATAGTGCTAGTGGCTGATGGTGTCCCAGTAGTATGAACAGTGCTGGTGGCTGATGGTGTCCCAGTAGTATGAACAGTGCTAGTGGCTGATGATGTCCCAGTAGTATGAACAGTGCTAGTGGCTGATGATGTCCCAGTAGTATGAACAGTGCTGGTGGCTGATGGTGTCCCAGTAGTATGAACAGTGCTAGTGGCTGATGGTGTCCCAGTAGTATGAACAGTGCTAGTGGCTGATGGTGTCCCAGTAGTATGAACAGTGCTAGTGGCTGATGGTGTAGCAGTAGTATGAACAGTGCTGGTGGCTGATGGTGTAGCAGTAGTATGAACAGTGCTAGTGGCTGATGGTGTCCCAGTAGTATGAACAGTGCTGGAGGCTGATTGTGTCCCAGTAGTATGAACAGTGCTAGTGGCTGATGGTGTCCCAGTAGTATGAAAAGTGCTGGTGGCTGATGGTGTCCCAGTAGTATGAACAGTGCTGGTGGCTGATGGTGTCCCAGTAGTATGAAAAGTGCTGGTGGCTGATGGTGTCCCAGTAGTATGAACAGTGCTGGTGGCTGATGGTGTCCCAGTAGTATGAACAGTGCTAGTGGCTGATGGTGTCCCAGTAGTATGAACAGTGCTGGTGGCTGATGGTGTCCCAGTAGTATGAACAGTGCTAGTGGCTGATGGTGTCCCAGTAGTATGAACAGTGCTAGTGGCTGATGGTGTCCCAGTAGTATGAACAGTGCTAGTGGCTGATGGTGTAGCAGTAGTATGAACAGTGCTAGTGGCTGATGGTGTCCCAGTAGTATGAACAGTGCTGGTGGCTGATGGTGTCCCAGTAGTATGAACAGTGCTGGTGGCTGATGGTGTCCCAGTAGTATGAACAGTGCTAGTGGCTGATGGTGTCTCAGTAGTATGAACAGTGCTGGTGGCTGATGGTGTCCCAGTAGTATGAACAGTGCTAGTGGCTGATGGTGTCCCAGTAGTATGAAAAGTGCTGGTGGCTGATGGTGTCCCAGTAGTCTGAACAGTGCTGGTGGCTGATGGTGTCCCAGTAGTATGAAAAGTGCTGGTGGCTGATGGTGTCCCAGTAGTATGAAAAGTGCTAGTGGCTGATGGTGTCCCAGTAGTATGAAAAGTGCTGGTGGCTGATGGTGTCCCAGTAGTATGAACAGTGCTGGTGGCTGATGGTGTCCCAGTAGTATGAACAGTGCTGGTGGCTGATGGTGTCCCAGTAGTATGAACAGTGCTAGTGGCTGATGGTGTCCCAGTAGTATGAACAGTGCTAGTGGCTGATGGTGTCTCAGTAGTATGAACAGTGCTGGTGGCTGATGGTGTCCCAGTAGTATGAACAGTGCTAGTGGCTGATGGTGTCCCAGTAGTATGAAAAGTGCTGGTGGCTGATGGTGTCCCAGTAGTCTGAACAGTGCTGGTGGCTGATGGTGTCCCAGTAGTATGAAAAGTGCTGGTGGCTGATGGTGTCCCAGTAGTATGAAAAGTGCTAGTGGCTGATGGTGTCCCAGTAGTATGAAAAGTGCTGGTGGCTGATGGTGTCCCAGTAGTATGAACAGTGCTGGTGGCTGATGGTGTCCCAGTAGTATGAACAGTGCTGGTGGCTGATGGTGTCCCAGTAGTATGAACAGTGCTAGTGGCTGATGGTGTCCCAGTAGTATGAAAAGTGCTGGTGGCTGATGGTGTCCCAGTAGTATGAACAGTGCTGGTGGCTGATGGTGTCCTAGTAGTATGAAAAGTGCTGGTGGCTGATGGTGTCCCAGTAGTATGAACAGTGCTGGTGGCTGATGGTGTCCCAGTAGTATGAAAAGTGCTGGTGGCTGATGGTGTCCCAGTAGTATGAACAGTGCTGGTGGCTGATGGTGTCCCAGTAGTATGAACAGTGCTGGTGGCTGATGGTGTCCCAGTAGTATGAACAGTGCTGGTGGCTGATGGTGTCCCAGTAGTATGAAAAGTGCTGGTGGCTGATGGTGTCCCAGTAGTATTAACAGTGCTGGTGGCTGATGGTGTCCCAGTAGTATGAACAGTGCTGGTGGCTGATGGTGTCCCAGTAGTATGAACAGTGCTGGTGGCTGATGGTGTCCCAGTAGTATGAAAAGTGCTGGTGGCTGATGGTGTCCCAGTAGTATTAACAGTGCTGGTGGCTGATGGTGTCCCAGTAGTATGAACAGTGCTAGTGGCTGATGGTGTCCCAGTAGTATGAACAGTGCTAGTGGCTGATGGTGTCCCAGTAGTATGAACAGTGCTGGTGGCTGATGGTGTAGCAGTAGTATGAACAGTGCTAGTGGCTGATGATGTAGCAGTAGTATGAAAAGTGCTGGTGGCTGATGGTGTCCCAGTAGTATGAACAGTGCTAGTGGCTGATGGTGTCCCAGTAGTATGAACAGTGCTAGTGGCTGATGGTGTCCCAGTAGTATGAACAGTGCTGGTGGCTGATGGTGTCCCAGTAGTATGAACAGTGCTAGTGGCTGATGGTGTCCCAGTAGTATGAACAGTGCTGGTGGCTGATGGTGTCCCAGTAGTATGAACAGTGCTAGTGGCTGATGATGTAGCAGTAGTATGAAAAGTGCTAGTGGCTGATGGTGTCCCAGTAGTATGAACAGTGCTGGTGGCTGATGGTGTCCCAGTAGTATGAACAGTGCTGGTGGCTGATGGTGTCCCAGTAGTATGAACAGTGCTGGTGGCTGATGGTGTCCCAGTAGTATGAACAGTGCTGGTGGCTGATGGTGTCCCAGTAGTATGAACAGTGCTAGTGGCTGATGGTGTAGCAGTAGTATGAACAGTGCTAGTGGCTGATGGTGTCCCAGTCAGGGTTCCTGCACACTTTTGAAAGTCAAATTTAAGGCTTTTTAAGACCTTTTTAAGACCTTAAGAAATCAAAATTAATACCGTACATTAGGGCTGTGCAGTCTTGACAAATATATCTCGATATTTTCAACGTTTTGTTGATAATAATTAGATAATATTTTACTGATTGTGTTTTGGTGCTGGTGCCTTGCTGACTCACGAAGATATTCATATTTTTCATATTCTATGCAGTGGTCGGTTCACAGCAGTGACAGAAATTAATATTTTGATTAAGGGGCAATATTTGCCACCTTAAATTGATTTTTTCAGGGGCATTTTCACCTATATATGGAAATTTTTTCTAAACTTATTTAGAGTTATGCATCACCTTTAATGTCAAATACTATCATTCAAATTAAATTATACAGTAATTATACAATAATACTTAATTATATAATAATCATACAGTACCACTGTTACCAGTCAAATTAAATCATTCAATCAAAATCCATCTTTGCAGTGCAGAGGCGACAGAAGCGGCATCAGAAGTGGCATTAATATATTTACACTCCATTTACAACTGCAGAATAAAGCTATGAGATATATATATATTTCTAAATGAATATTCAATATTTAAATATGAAATGATTTCTAATTTTAACATTTTATTTAAAAGGCACTTTAAATATGAAACCGCAGCGGCAAATCACTGTCTTAATAAGTGAGTTGAGGGAGTCATTCATTCAACCGATTCGTTCAAACGGCTGATTCATTCGGAAAAAAGCAAGTGATTCGTTAAAAACGCGGATTTCAATCGCTGTCGGTTGCATTGAGACTCTGCTACGGTTTCATTTTGAAATTATAGTCGGCGAAATAAAGGGAAAACAAACAATATTAACAATATTGTGTCTAAAAAGTAGTTTCAATGTTAACTTATTGTTAATTTAACAGTTGTATAACATAAATATCACACTTGGAATCGTGCACGGGAAAACGGCACTCTTTCTGATGTGATATTCTAATATAAGAACATAATATGATATAAATATAAGACAAAAACTAATTTGGGGACATAACAGTTACACTGCACACATCACGCAGTGCAAGCACGAGACAAATGCGATGTCAGTTCGCAGTGCCTCGTACATCGTTAAAACAATGATTACAATATCATAATAGACAATACACATTGCACACCATACGCACATAAAGAATGAACTTACAACTGAACTGACATTTACGACCTTTCTTCTCCTTCTCTCCTCTCGCGTGCAGGAGACAGTTATGCTGCTGCGACTCGCGAGTGACGCGAAATGTCACGTGAACGAGCAAATCCACAAAGATAGAATAATAAATAAATAAAAATACGTATGCTAATCAGATAGTTTTAATTTGGAAAAGCTTTTAGATATGTCTAAGTCAAAGTGTCATCTAAAATTTAAGACCTTTCATAAGTAAAAATAAGACTTTATAAGACTTTTTATGGTCTTAAATTTTAAAAATCTAATGTAAGACTTTTTAAGGATCCGCGGGAACCCTGCCAGTAGTATGAACAGTGCTAGTGGCTGATGGTGTAGCAGTAGTATGAACAGTGCTGGTGGCTGATGGTGTCCCAGTAGTATGAACAGTGCTAGTGGCTGATGGTGTCCCAGTAGTATGAACAGTGCTAGTGGCTGATGGTGTCCCAGTAGTATGAACAGTGCTAGTGGCTGATGGTGTCCCAGTAGTATGAACAGTGCTAGTGGCTGATGGTGTAGCAGTAGTATGAACAGTGCTGGTGGCTGATGGTGTCCCAGTAGTATGAACAGTGCTAGTGGCTGATGGTGTCCCAGTAGTATGAACAGTGCTAGTGGCTGATGGTGTAGCAGTAGTATGAACAGTGCTAGTGGCTGATGGTGTAGCAGTAGTATGAACAGTGCTGGTGGCTGATGGTGTCCCAGTAGTATGAACAGTGCTAGTGGCTGATGGTGTCCCAGTAGTAAGAACAGTGCTAGTGGCTGATGGTGTCCCAGTAGTATGAACAGTGCTGGTGGCTGATGGTGTCCCAGTAGTATGAACAGTGCTGGTGGCTGATGGTGTCCCAGTAGTATGAACAGTGCTGGTGGCTGATGGTGTCCCAGTAGTATGAACAGTGCTAGTGGCTGATGGTGTCCCAGTAGTAAGAACAGTGCTAGTGGCTGATGGTGTCCCAGTAGTATGAACAGTGCTAGTGGCTGATGGTGTCCCAGTAGTATGAACAGTGCTAGTGGCTGATGGTGTCTCAGTAGTATGAACAGTGCTAGTGGCTGATGGTGTAGCAGTAGTATGAACAGTGCTGGTGGCTGATGGTGTCCCAGTAGTATGAACAGTGCTAGTGGCTGATGGTGTCCCAGTAGTAAGAACAGTGCTAGTGGCTGATGGTGTCCCAGTAGTATGAACAGTGCTGGTGGCTGATGGTGTCCCAGTAGTTTGAACAGTGCTGGTGGCTGATGGTGTCCCAGTAGTATGAACAGTGCTGGTGGCTGATGGTGTCCCAGTAGTATGAACAGTGCTAGTGGCTGATGATGTCCCAGTAGTATGAACAGTGCTGGTGGCTGATGGTGTCCCAGTAGTAAGAACAGTGCTAGTGGCTGATGATGTCCCAGTAGTATGAACAGTGCTGGGGGCTGATGGTGTCCCAGTAGTATGAACAGTGCTAGTGGCTGATGGTGTCCCAGTAGTATGAACAGTGCTAGTGGCTGATGGTGTCCCAGTAGTATGAACAGTGCTGGTGGCTGATGGTGTCCCAGTAGTATGAACAGTGCTAGTGGCTGATGGTGTCCCAGTAGTATGAACAGTGCTAGTGGCTGATGGTGTCCCAGTAGTATGAACAGTGCTGGTGGCTGATGGTGTCCCAGTAGTATGAACAGTGCTAGTGGCTGATGATGTCCCAGTAGTATGAACAGTGCTGGTGGCTGATGGTGTCCCAGTAGTATGAACAGTGCTAGTGGCTGATGGTGTCCCAGTAGTATGAACAGTGCTAGTGGCTGATGGTGTCCCAGTAGTATGAACAGTGCTGGTGGCTGATGGTGTAGCAGTAGTATGAACAGTGCTACACTGTAAAAAATGAAAAGTTGACATAACTTAAAATTGTAAGGCAACTTGCTGCACAGCTTTTTTGAGTTTACTCAACTTTTAAACAAAGTAGTTCACTTAACTCAATTCATTGAGTAAGGTCACATGTCTCCCAATTTAAGATCTTTTGTTCAGCCGATTGAGTTTTTATAGTTAAAAAAACTTAGAAAATTACAAAATGTCAACTTTCAATGTTATTTTCACATGACTTAATAAGTATGTTCGGTTGACTAAAAAATATATGTTTTTAATCAACATTAAAGGTTAAAAAATAAAGCTTACTACAGGCTTGTTATTTTGGTCCAGGTTTTATTTTAAACCAGCATAAAACACAAACAATGTTTAACACTTTAGCCATACTCCTTATCGTTAAAAAAGTCATAAAAAGAGTAGGCAGACGAATAAAACACTTAATATAAAGTACTTTAACATTCAAAGTGTTATCACATTCAACTGCTCCAAAATACTTTAAACGTTCTCTCTTTTAAATATTTAACATTTTAAATCGTTAACACGGAACATGTCACAAAACGAGCAGCTTTGTATAAGTGCAAGTTAACGTTTGTGCTTAAAGTGCTGAAACAGTGGCACAATGTTTATCACAACCTCAAGTTTAGTTTAAACAAAAACAAGTCAAACAAAATGCAAGTGCATTGCAAAAAAAAAAAGAAAAAAAGAAGATTACTTGCATCTTAAATTCTTAAGATACAAACACCTCACAAATGCAAAGTCACAGTAATAGCTTAGTTTTGAGGGACTGTACCCTGGCAGAGCAATGAGTGCCCATCTCCATAAACACCTTCTCAATAACCTCGAAAGTGTATCTCAGCTGCTTTGGATACTCAAAGTCTAAGGCAAACAGAAGGCCAAACAGGTATGCAAGTGCAGACTGCAAGTCTGGAGCATCTCTCAGTACAATCACCTCCTCCAACACAACAGCAAATTTTGTGACACTGGGCAGAGTGCTGGGGGGGGCATCGTCTTCAATTACAATAAGGATTCCCACCTTCATCCCTCTGGTCTGTCTGTCCTCTGGAGTCTTGTCCTAATAATAATATTAATAAAAAGAATAAATCAATATCACTTGACACCAACAAACAACAACAAAAATTAAGGAACTATAAAGTAACCCTATACAATGTGCTCTTAAAGGGTTAGTTCACCCCAAAATGTAAATTCTGTCAGGAATTTACTCACCCTCATGTTGTTCAAACCCCGTAAGACTTTCGTTCATCTTCAGAACACAAATTAAGTTATTTTTGATTAAATCTGAGAGCTGGATCACTCCTCCATAGGCTTCAGTGGGATTGAAACTTGCCGGCCCAGAAAAGTTATTAAAAACATCGTTAAAATATTTAAAATAGTCCAAGTGACTACAGTGGCTCAATCTTAAGTTTATCAAGCGACGAGAATACTTTTTGTGCGCAAAAATAAACAAAAATAACGACTTTATTCAACTCTTCATTATCTTCTCTGTGGGCCTCGAGTGAGTTCACGTAGTGGAACTGCGCAAAGCTTCTGTGTTGTACGTTACTTAGGCTCACTATTGGCGGACGCTGGTCATGTGTGTGATGCGTGTGACGTACAACACAGAAGCGCTGCGCTGTTACACTACATGAACTCACTCGAGGCCCACAGAGAAGAAAATGATAAACTTAAGATTCAGCCACTGTAGTCACTCGGACTATTTTAACGATGTCTTTAATAACTTTTCTGGGCCGGCCAGTTTCAATCCCTTAGAAGCCTATGGAGGAGTGATCCAGCTCTCAGATTTAATAAAAAATATCTTAATTTGGAACGAAAGTCTTACGGGGTTGAAACAACATGAGGGAGAGTAATTACTGACAGAGTTTACATTTTGGGGTGAACTAACCCTTTAAGTTTGCATCCCACTTGCAGAATCTGCAAGATGTTTATCATTTTATATAGTAAATACACTAAATACAATTGGCTCTTTTTCAAGTACTGCCCTGAATAAGCTATATTACAAAAAAAACAATTATAACAACTAAGATGGTATATTTTCAGTCATTATTCAGTTTCATTGCACATTCACATCTATCACAAAATATAAGTGATTGGTGACTGAGACCGTCATGTTAACTTTAATAAATTGCATACCTAATCATTGACTAAATCATGTAGTATTTGCAAAAATATACTTTGAATCAAAAACCAATGAATCATCAAAACAATCTGTTTTGATGTATATCTGTGTTACTGTTGAAGTAATGAAACATACTCACCAGGCATGTTTTAAAAAGTGCAGAGGAATCTTCACGGAGAAACATGGGGAGACCTTCCAGGACAGTTTGCTTTCTGTGAGTCACAATATTTGTGGTCTAAAAAAATGGGTACAAAAAAACAACAAAAAATATTTACTGTTATTAATTTAAAAATGTTATAAGTTTGCATGTATGTTTGAAGTCATAGAGCCTCTGCTAATGAGACAATGAATCAAATTATATAGGTTAAATAGGAAATCAGTATTGTATGCAGTATTCCAAGTTCAGAACCAAAATCAGTCTAATCAGCTAGTGAACACTTGACATACATTGTCATATTCCTTAAAAAATATATTCCGAAAATGTTCTTTATATAAAATAAAATAGCAAATGGCACTGATAAATCTGTTATTAAAACCATCTATCTATTGGTAACTTTGACATTAACAAATTACCTGCTGATCAAGCTTGTTGAGAAGTTCTTCCATTTCTGTTCCAAATGCCCCCTTTCTTGCTCTGTAAAGCTTGAGGAGTTGCGGAGTGTGCTGGTTTATCGATGCTCTGAATGTCTCGAGGAGGTCCACACTGGTGATGCGTTTGAACTCATTACATAACTGGTGATAGAAATAAAAAGGTCTTGGTTGTAACATTGTTTAACTGGCTTCAAATGGCTAATAACAGACATTTACAAGCAACACAACAATAACATGCATTAAAGATCATCTACAGCCAATAAATTACACTTCAAATCTTCTTTATTTTACCTCATTTGGAAGAAACAGGGCAGGCCATCGTTCCAGCACTTCAGATGCCATTGGCACTACTTCCACAATCTCCTTTCGTCTGAGGGAGAAAGTAAAGCTCATTTTCTGATTGATGAGCACTTCATTCTTGGTTTTCTTCTTCATTTCCTCTACCAAGTTGAGCCTTTCCTCCTCAAGAGAATCATCAGACTGGCCTATAGGATGATCTGGCAAATAATTAACCTCTCCTCGTTTGGCCTTTTTCACAGTAGTTGTCCTGTCACCGCCTCCTCTTTTCCTGTTGATGCTGACTTCGTTGCAACCAGCTGAACGTAGTTTGGATCTGTAATTGCCAAGTTTGTACTTTATGCTCATTTTCCAGCCATCAAATCCTTTGCCATTACCTGGCTCTGTAAGACAGGGATGCTTCAGTACGAGTGCAGAAGCAACATCTTCAATTTCCTCAGGGTGTGGATATGCTTTCAAAGCAAATATTGTCTCAGCAATTTTTTCCAAAATGTGTGACTTCATTTCTCTTGGTACACTTAAAGCTTTGTTTGTTTGATCATAAACGTCATTTCCTTTGTGAAGCCTCAGCTCGACATCGTACGAGAAAGTAGGAATTGGAAAGGGTGATGGCCACTTTGATGTACTTCTCATATTGCTCTGAATGATGGCTGATGGGGTCTGGGGAGAAGCAGATGACGACACACTGGCAGTACCAAGTGAAGAAACAGATTGTGCATCAGACTGATCAAGAACATATGAATCTTTGTCCCACACAATTTTTAACACAGCCTTTTCAGCAGGCAGTTCAGAAATGTCTGATAAATTGCACAGTTCATTTCCAAAGTCGGGGTCCTCATATTGTAGCAAAAACTCTCCCTGAAGCTGTAACTTCGATTTCAGCTCTGCTTGTAAATCATCCACCGAGGCCGGCAGTTGTGGAAGTTGCACCTTCCTAATGTTTTGGGGAGAGATGTAAACCCGAAGCCACATTTCTGTGGAGACAAGAAAAACTAAATATGTTGTTTCTATGTGTGAAAGGCATAACTACAACACTAAGATTGTGTAAACTATGACAATACAAGTGTGGTGAGCAGGACAAGGTCGAGGGCTTCCGCTTCTTCTTGAGAAAAACAAGACCGGTGCGTTGCGCAGGTGTCGGTCATCAGTAAATCACACCACCTGCCTTACACCGTTCTCTCTGCCCTCGACCTCGCCCTGCTCGTCACAACAAGATTTACAAATTGCAAGTTTATTTACTTTTTCTTATGAACTAAATACAATAAAAATCACTTACCTTTTAATGGAGGAGGAAGACTTTTAGAGATACCAGCAGCTTTCCTCCTACTTAATATGCTTGCAGTGGGTTGGGATCATTCAAAGACTCAGGCTCCAGAAGATTTATTGGTGCGTAACTGCTTTCAGTAAGTTCAAAGGATCTGTAATGTTCCAAATACCAGGATGAAAGTTTTTTAGAGATAAATGATACATTGTTTTCATCAATCATAATACTAACAATCCTAAAGAATTCAGGCAAACCACTGCACTGGCCAGCAGAAATGATCATGTCCCTAACATATCGGACACCTTGCAGACGTACATCAGAGCATAAAGAAACCGTTTTCTTATGAGGATATTTTTGTGTGACTGCTGCCCTCAGTGTTGTATCTAAAGAACTGGTCTCAACCACTTTAATGTTCTTAACATATAACTGTGGCTTGAAGAGAGAATGTCCTTCTAAATAATATGCAGACATTTGCTGATGCTTTGTTGCCAGAGTGAGAAGCACATTCTTGAAATTGTGTGTATCGTGCACCACTTTCTTGAAAAAACTGTGCTTAGCTTCAAATCTGATGGTCCATAATTCCACTAATGGCCCAAAGCAGCGGATTAGGTGTGGGTAATGATCGACAAAGTGGTGTTTTGGTCGTATTTTGAAATTTGGATAGGTCTCTGTGAGTAACTTCCGATGATCTGCTATTTTAGCCTCCAAATAGCATAATGTCTCTTCTGAAAACTTTGTAGATACAACCAATTCCACAATCTGTTTAAGGTCCATCAAAATTTCCCATGCCGGGTCATTTTCAGGGATACTGCTTCCGATAATGAGAGGTAGCAATCGCAAGAGTGTCCAGTTTTCGTGCCCATTGCCACCAATTGTTCCCTTGGCAAAACTAGATTTGGGAATTTTCTGTGGTTTATTTACACGGTCTGCATATTTGTAAGGGAATGACTTGATACGACTGTTCAGTTCATCTAGCGATATAAATCCTTTTGAAATCAAGTCCTTTAGACACAGTGATAGTTCAACAGGAATAATCCCTTCAAAAAAGTCATGTAAAACATCCGCAGGAAATCCTGTGATTGGATGGAAGTAGGATAAGTGCTTACTGAGAACACACTCCTTTTTCACACCATTCAAACTTTGGGGCTGGTCACCTCTTTGAAGGTCCTCCACCAGAGAATTGTGTTGTTCTGGAGTTCTTAACAAAAAATTTCCAGGCTCAGTGTTGGCAATTTGTTTTTGAGATATTAAGCAGAATCTGCAAAATTTCTCAACAATGAAGCTTTCTTGGAATCCTGCAAGGCCATGGGCACCAAGATTGTCTGCACAAACGCAAAACACAGTACCCTTTATGTACTGCTGTAGAGCTGGAGCAAATATCCCCACCTGTTCCAGGGACTTTACATCCTTTATTAATGGGTCGAGGAACTTTTCATAACCAAACAACCGCACATCATCACTCTTTCCCAGAGCTGCTAGATTAATTAAATTGAGAGTGGAGCGACTTTTTGATGGCAAATTCAGAACAACCCAATATACAGCAGTAATTTTATGTATCTTTCTTGAGGTGCCGAGAGGGTTGCAGACTTCAAAGTCATCAATGTATAACCCTAAAGAAATACTAATCTCCTCTTCACCTAACAGTTTGTTCTCTTTGTAGTATCTTCCATCTTGAAAAGAGTTGTAACGGCCAGGCAAAGACTCCTGATTAAATACAACCTTGTCCAAAAACTCTTTATGGCCAAGTAAACATTCTAGCTGCTTTGTGATAGAAACATAAACATAAGAATTTTTTTTGGACTTGTCATACAAATATTCAGTAGGTTCAATCACTGCAAATTGCTCTTTAAAATATAAATTTCTTCTGTAATCTGTAGATAATTTGCCTCGCGCAGATGTAGTTACAAGAAGAGGATTTGTTTGAAATATTGCATCTGTAATGTCTTGGACAACCTGACAATCTGATATGTTATGATTAGCAAGTATTTCTCTTACTTTATCAACAGCAAGGAACTTAGAAAAATATAAGATGTCATGGAACTGCTCCACTATTTTTTGTATTGCACTTTTAGAAATATGCAATACAGTTTGCATAGAAAGAAAAAGATGCGCAAGTTTATGTTCAAGCGTCTCAGCATCAACACTTTCTGTGTTCTGTTCTATAGATTTTTCTTGGTCATGTGATGAAGGTCCTTCTTCAAGATCACTGTTCACCTCTGGCTCTGTGTCATCCAAGTCTTTTTCTGATTCCTTACGTACTAATCTGAAATCTGTGATGGTGTGATTTTTATGTTTTCTTGTTCTATGACTGCTAAAGGTTGAGAGATTGTTTGTTTTGAATCCACATCTCTGAAAGGGGCACAGAAGAGTTTCTTTATTCCTTAGATGTTTTCCAAGGTGAGAGAATAACTGAGTTTCAGTGCAGATCTCGTTAAAATCACACAAATCACAAAGAAATGTGGAATTTTCTAGAGTTTTTCTGCTTGTGTTGTGTATTTTGGAAAGATGTGATTTAAGTGAACTTGGGTTTTTGAAGGTGCAGACACAATTGTCATAAAAACAGGGCCAATTTGTTCCTCCTCCATGTCGTAGTCTAATGTGTTTCAGAAGGACATCTTGAGCGGAGTGAGAAAATTTGCAAATTTTGCATTGCATGTGCTGATGAGTGCCGAAATCTGAAATGCAAACACAAGGCCACTGCTAGAGCAAAATTGTATGCGTGTAACCTCGAAACCCTGTTGAAGATTTTATTAGTTAGTAAATAAGTAATTTAGCTATATATTAGGACACTATTATTTCCTCTGTGTGTGTATGTGTGACTTTATGATTGACTTTGGAAGCCTGCCAGAAAGCTGAGACAACAGAGAGTGCTATTTCAGTATGGTACAAAAGTATTTGTCAAAATATCTATAGAAAGTATTACCATTTTTGGAAAGGATGAAGATATATATTGAGAAGCCAGCCACTGGACTGGAGTGCTTTTCTGCAGAGGGCGCTCGGCTTTGTTTGTGAATAAAGTCTAATATTTCTGGCATCAAATATCTCTGAGAAATCATTTAAAAAAGGACTGAAACCACTTCCACCCCTAATTAGATACCAAAGTATACATCGCCTGTCTATGTTCTGCAACGGTCCGTGTGATGTAATTTTTTTTTTTACAAAATACCATTTTTGGACATCCACGTGTAGCCAGATTTGTCTGTCCATGCAAACGCATATGTAATAATTATTTACTTTTTTTTATTAATTTTTTTACATATTGCACCTTTAAATATGCACACAAATCCATGAACTTGATCAAATTTTTATTTTGCAATCCATAAACAAAAGCATTTCAAATTGTGTCTGTGAATGTGCAGAGATTTGTACAAATAAAGACATGTTTGTGAATACAATTCTTATCTTTTGTGTTAATGTACCACAATTTGTGGTACTTTGAATTTGATTAAATTCATTGCAGACACAAGTTGAAATGCATGTTTGTGGATAGCAAAATACATTTGCAATTTCGATCAAATTCATTGATTTTTGTGAATGTATTTGTTAATAATATTGTCACAGGTGAGGGGCGGGCGCCAGCGGGCCGCCCACCCCCTCGAACCAAACCGAAACACCACCCGAGGAGCGTGCCGTGGAACACATGAGGCAGACACAGCGTTTAAAATCTATTTATCTTCTTTATTAAATAAAAACAACTTAAAAGTCTCTTTCGTTCATAGAACAGTTCAGCAGTCAGCAGACTCACTTCAGGTGAATGATTCACAGGGTCACTTTCGTTCATGGAACAGCACAGCAATCAGCAGACTCACTTCAGGAGAATGATTCAATTCACAGGGTCTCTTTCGTTCATAGAACAGCTCAGCAGACTCACTTCAGGTGAATGATTCACAGGGTCACTTTCGTTCATAGAACAGCACAGCAATCAGCAGACTCACTTCAGGAGAATGATTCAATTCACAGAGTCTCTTTCGTTCATAGAACAGCTCAGCAGTCAGCAGACTCACTTCAGGTGAATGATTCACAGGGTCACTTTCGTTCATAGAACAGCACAGCATTCAGCAGACTCACTTCAGGAAAATGATTCAATTCACAGGGTCTCTTTCGTTCATAGAACAGCACGGCAGTCAGCAGACTCACTTCAGGTGAATGATTCACAGGGTCACTTCCGTTCATGGAACGGCACAGCAATCAGCAGACTCACTTCAGGAGAATGATTCAATTCACAGGGTCTCTTTCGTTCATAGAACAGCACGGCAGTCAGCAGACTCACTTCAGGTGAATGATTCACAGGGTCACTTCCGTTCATGGAACGGCACAGCAATCAGCAGACTCACTTCAGGAGAATGATTCAATTCACAGGGTCTCTTTTGTTCATAGAACAGTACGGCAGTCAGCAGACTCACTTCAGGAAAATGATTCAATTCACAGAGTCTCTTTCGTTCATAGAACAGCACGGCAGTTTCGGGCAGAGAGGAATGAACATATTTCACCGTTTCCGCATTCTCTTCTCCGCTTCTCCTCTTCAAGGCTCGGGTAGAGAGAGAATTGTAAACGTGCTGAGACTGCGAGTGGACAGCAACAACACCATTCCCACACTCGTATATTCACCAGTACACTGCAAGACTTCACTCGTGCTCGCAATAGAACTGCATTTCAACAGACTCACTGTGCAATCAGGGCTTACACCCGCAATCCCGCCGAAATCTCGTTCTCTCTCACTCTCTCTGTCTCTCCGCCTCTCTCTCGCTCTCCCGCTCTCTCTCACAGCCTCCCCCGCTGCTTCGGCCTCGGCCTCGGCCTCGGCTTCGGCCACTCGGCCTGCTGCGTGCACGCTCCGTTTTGGTTTCCGTCTCCCCCCTCTTCACGCTAACATGGCCTTTTTATAATCCACGTCGTGGATACGTGTCCCAATCACCGTTAACTCTCCTCCTCTCGCCCAGCTGATGCTCGTCTCCTCTTTAGCAGCTGCGCCCGGACGCATTACATGGGTGCAACCCCGGAACCATCTCAGTGTCCCACTAAATCCGCTCCCCCCGGAAACATTTCCCAGGACGAAAGTTCCTCCTTGTTCGTCACCCCGTGACATCCTCCCCCACCAGTCTGTTCCAGTCCCTGGAACAGTGGGAAAAGAAAAAAAACTGGTCGCCCCATGGTCCCCGGTCGCTCAACTCGGGCGGAACCCTGCCGACTACGCCATTTGATGTCACAGGTGAGGGGCGGGCGCCAGCGGGCCGCCCACCCCCTCGAACCAAACCGAAACACCACCCGAGGAGCGTGCCGTGGAACACATGAGGCAGACACAGCGTTTAAAATCTATTTATCTTCTTTATTAAATAAAAACAACTTAAAAGTCTCTTTCGTTCATAGAACAGTTCAGCAGTCAGCAGACTCACTTCAGGTGAATGATTCACAGGGTCACTTTCGTTCATGGAACAGCACAGCAATCAGCAGACTCACTTCAGGAGAATGATTCAATTCACAGGGTCTCTTTCGTTCATAGAACAGCTCAGCAGACTCACTTCAGGTGAATGATTCACAGGGTCACTTTCGTTCATAGAACAGCACAGCAATCAGCAGACTCACTTCAGGAGAATGATTCAATTCACAGAGTCTCTTTCGTTCATAGAACAGCTCAGCAGTCAGCAGACTCACTTCAGGTGAATGATTCACAGGGTCACTTTCGTTCATAGAACAGCACAGCATTCAGCAGACTCACTTCAGGAAAATGATTCAATTCACAGGGTCTCTTTCGTTCATAGAACAGCACGGCAGTCAGCAGACTCACTTCAGGTGAATGATTCACAGGGTCACTTCCGTTCATGGAACGGCACAGCAATCAGCAGACTCACTTCAGGAGAATGATTCAATTCACAGGGTCTCTTTCGTTCATAGAACAGCACGGCAGTCAGCAGACTCACTTCAGGTGAATGATTCACAGGGTCACTTCCGTTCATGGAACGGCACAGCAATCAGCAGACTCACTTCAGGAGAATGATTCAATTCACAGGGTCTCTTTTGTTCATAGAACAGTACGGCAGTCAGCAGACTCACTTCAGGAAAATGATTCAATTCACAGAGTCTCTTTCGTTCATAGAACAGCACGGCAGTTTCGGGCAGAGAGGAATGAACATATTTCACCGTTTCCGCATTCTCTTCTCCGCTTCTCCTCTTCAAGGCTCGGGTAGAGAGAGAATTGTAAACGTGCTGAGACTGCGAGTGGACAGCAACAACACCATTCCCACACTCGTATATTCACCAGTACACTGCAAGACTTCACTCGTGCTCGCAATAGAACTGCATTTCAACAGACTCACTGTGCAATCAGGGCTTACACCCGCAATCCCGCCGAAATCTCGTTCTCTCTGTCTCTCCGCCTCTCTCTCGCTCTCCCGCTCTCTCTCACAGCCTCCCCCGCTGCTTCGGCCTCGGCCTCGGCCTCGGCTTCGGCCACTCGGCCTGCTGCGTGCACGCTCCGTTTTGGTTTCCGTCTCCCCCCTCTTCACGCTAACATGGCCTTTTTATAATCCACGTCGTGGATACGTGTCCCAATCACCGTTAACTCTCCTCCTCTCGCCCAGCTGATGCTCGTCTCCTCTTTAGCAGCTGCGCCCGGACGCATTACATGGGTGCAACCCCGGAACCATCTCAGTGTCCCACTAAATCCGCTCCCCCCGGAAACATTTCCCAGGACGAAAGTTCCTCCTTGTTCGTCACCCCGTGACAATATCACATAGAAATCAACTCCATACAGTATACTTACTTTAAATGAGACGTTTGCAGTCTTGTCGACTCCGTCCAGTAGTCTGGAAATGCGTGAGAAAGTCTAGCCAGGCTTCGAAGGCCACATGGAAAATTTTCACTTTGAGCTCAGTCTGAAACGTGAAATTCAAATATTAGGCCACTGTAACGTGTTGTGTGAAGATAAAGAGTCGAATTTAAAATAATTCTTTAGTGAAACGTTATTGCAAAAATTACCAAATGAAATAGTATTTATCAGTGCATTAAAACGTGAAAGTTAGTTTAAAATAATAAGTGGCGAATTCGAACTGTTTCTAAACTTACCACGATTACCTCAGGTTCTATTCTAAACATTTTACATGCTGAATACTTAAGTTAGGAGACTTGTTAACAGTTAACACTTAAGCTTGCTCGTGAAAAAAATCTATAGCCTACCGTGCATAACTAACGTTAACTGTTAGCCGTAACCAGGGCTCTGCGATCAAGCTGATACATGCTACTTTTACAAACAACTTCTATATAAATGCATATAGCCTACTTATTACTTACATAAAACGATGATTTGAGTAGAAACAAGTTGGCTGTGAGTAGATGGTCAAAATGGCTCCTTCGTCCAGTCTGTCTGTTGGGTTGTTGTTGGCGCGCTTCATTGCACATGCGTCAACTTCGTGGTCGTTACAATGCGCATGCTCCAACCCCCAACCCAACTTGTATGCTTGTTAACTTGCATTAACAAATCGAATTTACAATTAATAATAGGTTGGTCCAACGATTGTTGAACCAACGTCTTTTCACTTGTTAAGCCAATTCTTTTGCATTTAATAGTTCAGTTAACTAAAAGATAATCATTAGTCTAACTTTTTGTGAGTTGGATTTTTTACAGTGTAGTGGCTGATGGTGTCCCAGTAGTATGAACAGTGCTGGTGGCTGATGGTGTCCCAGTAGTATGAACAGTGCTGGTGGCTGATGGTGTCCCAGTAGTATGAACAGTGCTAGTGGCTGATGGTGTCCCAGTAGTATGAAAAGTGCTAGTGGCTGATGGTGTCCCAGTAGTATGAAAAGTGCTGGTGGCTGATGGTGTCCCAGTAGTATGAACAGTGCTAGTGGCTGACGGTGTCCCAGTAGTATGAACAGTGCTGGTGGCTGATGGTGTCCCAGTAGTATGAACAGTGCTGGTGGCTGATGGTGTCCCAGTAGTCTGAACAGTGCTGGTGGCTGATGGTGTCCCAGTAGTATGAACAGTGCTGGTGGCTGATGGTGTCCCAGTAGTATGAAAAGTGCTGGTGTCCCAGTAGTATGAACAGTGCTGGTGGCTGATGGTGTCCCAGTAGTATGAAAAGTGCTGGTGGCTGATGGTGTCCCAGTAGTATGAACAGTGCTGGTGGCTGATGGTGTCCCAGTAGTATGAACAGTGCTAGTGGCTGATGGTGTCTCAGTAGTATGAACAGTGCTGGTGGCTGATGGTGTCCCAGTAGTATGAACAGTGCTAGTGGCTGATGGTGTCCCAGTAGTATGAACAGTGCTAGTGGCTGATGGTGTCCCAGTAGTATGAAAAGTGCTGGTGGCTGATGGTGTCCCAGTAGTATGAACAGTGCTAGTGGCTGATGGTGTCCCAGTAGTATGAACAGTGCTGGTGGCTGATGGTGTCCCAGTAGTCTGAACAGTGCTGGTGGCTGATGGTGTCCCAGTAGTATGAACAGTGCTGGTGGCTGATGGTGTCCCAGTAGTATGAAAAGTGCTGGTGTCCCAGTAGTATGAACAGTGCTGGTGGCTGATGGTGTCCCAGTAGTATGAAAAGTGCTGGTGGCTGATGGTGTCCCAGTAGTATGAACAGTGCTGGTGGCTGATGGTGTCCCAGTAGTATGAACAGTGCTAGTGGCTGATGGTGTCTCAGTAGTATGAACAGTGCTGGTGGCTGATGGTGTCCCAGTAGTATGAACAGTGCTAGTGGCTGATGGTGTCCCAGTAGTATGAACAGTGCTAGTGGCTGATGGTGTCCCAGTAGTATGAAAAGTGCTGGTGGCTGATGGTGTCCCAGTAGTATGAACAGTGCTAGTGGCTGATGGTGTCCCAGTAGTATGAACAGTGCTAGTGGCTGATGGTGTCCCAGTAGTATGAACAGTGCTGGTGGACAGCGGCTTCCCTTTACATACTTCTAAATGATTATTAAAAAAAAATCTAATTTTCTCAGAATTGTGGCTGTACAGTAGAGACAGTGGAAATGAAAAGATTGTCTGCAGCCCAAACCACATCTGTGAAATCTGAAATATGACAGGAAAAAAAGGAAACACTCAGTTCCTGTGCTTCAGAGTGTAACTCCAAACCTACCCTTGTGAAAAAGAAGTGTGCTTAATTGTATTGAAAGCGTACTTTTTGTGAGCTTAAACTAATAAAAGTATACTTTTTGAAAAGTGTACTTGCAGATAATATAATATAATTAAAATTAAAGACCACTTAAGTGTACTTAAAGGGAATACACTTTAATGACAATATTTATTAACTCACTTAAGTGCACTTTTTACAAATGCACTTTGTAATAATATCTAATTAAGTTTAACTTAAAGTAAGTACACTTTCATCACAATATTTATAAACACACTTAAGTGCACTTTTAAAAATGCACTTTGTAATAATATGTAATTAATTTTAACTTAAAGTAAGTGCACTTTCATGACAATATTTCTAAACACACTTAAATGCACTTTTTACAAATGCACTTTGTAATATTATCTAATTAAGCTTAACTTAAACAAAGTACACTTTCATCACAATATTTCTAAACACACTTAAGTGCATGTTTTAAAACAATCACTCTTTAATTGTCTACTTAAGTTTTACTTAAACATACATTTTAAATAATTATGATTTTATATTGTTTTAAATTTATTAAAGTCACAAGTTATTAAATGAAATTTATTTTGATGTATTGACTAATATACTAAATAAAATAATAATTTTAATGGAAAACATGGAAAGTAATTCACTTTAATTTCAACTCAAGTGTGTTGTCCAAAAATAATTTGTTCATGTATTTTAAATGTGTTTAGTCTATAATATATACTGTGTGCATTAATATTGAACAAAAATATTGACTTTTAGTTAGGTGAAAGAGTAAAGTTTTGTTAACTTACACATTGAGTCTAACAACACAATGAGTTAGAACAAATTCAACTTAAACAGAAAAGCTGAAATATACTCGATACGAACATGGTGTTTAATGCGCATGCGCCAGAAATACTACGTCATGATGACGCACTACTTCACTAGAGTTTGAAAAATGCGCTGTTATGTTTCTGTAATGGTGGTGCATGAGGAAACTGAAGCTTCCCAAACAAGAAGAGAACAAAAGGAGCGCCACGTTTGGCTGTTTGCAGATGAGATGTTATACTGCAAATAATCAGTCAAATCATATCTTGATGCTTTCTTTATTGAATTTTTTTTCACCGCAGTTGATTTTGCGATTAAGAGTGCTTTTTAATCGCAGACAGTAACGTTATACGCAATAGATTCGGGAGGTAAATTAATCATGTTTCCAATAATTTATCTATGATTGCATTCAAATAATGTCTTACATCGTAATGTGCTCGGGTGTGTGGGCGTGTTCGAGGAATTTGTCTACTGAAATGTGTTTTTAAAAAAAATATATTTATTCATTTATTTATTTTTACTAAACCGACTTTTTAAATAATTTTAAACAAACTAAATGAGTATGACTTAAAGTTAAATTTGCATGCTGAATGCTGATCCAATATTGTAACTCTCAAAGACATTTATATATTAATCAATCTTAACCACCATACATATTTAATATATCACCCACCTCTAGAAATAATGCTTGTAACGTTAATGTATTTAATTTCGTTTTGCATTTGAAGAGTGAGTTGTTCAGTTACTATTTGTTTTGGAATATGTAATATTTTTGTGCTTATCTGGATTAAACATTCATTTTGCAGGATCAGTTCACATTTGTTATTGGAGATACAGGGCAAGCGGTGTGGAATCACAGACCTGTATTGATGAGGTGATGTTACAAGATTTATTATGAATTTTTGCCCAGCCAGCACACCTCTATCAAGCTAAAACACTGCTATCAAGTCACTAACTATCCCTATAGCTTTTAATGCTTTGAATCTTTTCCATTTGCAAGTAATACATTCCCACCTGTGCATTTACATATGCCCCTATAATCATCATATATTTTACAGGTAACAAACCAAATGAAGAAGGCTGCCGCATTACTGTGTCAACCGTGGTAAATACAGGAACGTCCTTCATGAAGATACTAAGATGCAAGCTTAAAATTCAAGATTACCTTTATCAAATTTGCATGGGTCTTGGGTTTGCATGGGTCATTAACCTATATTTGTGTAATTGATAAAGTTATGGTTAATTCCTTTTAAAGTAGCAAAATAAATGTTCTCTATTTTTAATGACTTTAAGCCCAGTGTCAGTGAAGATGGTGTGGTCAGTGCAATCATGGTGTTTGTGGGAAATAGAGGAACCTTGCCCAGCTTTCTACTTCGGTGTGACCCTGATGAGGTAATTCATCACATCAACAGTTAACAGTCAAAAGTTTACGTACACCTTGCAGAATAAACTGCTTCATCAGGGTAGTACTAAATAAAAAGACAACATATACATTTTTGTGTTCCCTCTTATTGCTAAAATAAAGACTAAAATACTGCAAGGTGTATATAAACTTTAACGGGAAAATATCTATCACTTTCATTCATTTGAGCCAAATATAATAATGGACTGGATATGTTTTATAAACAAATGTTTTCCTTCACTTTTTTTCCCTCAAGGTATTTTTTCTGACTTTCCTGCCTCTTCGGAACAAATCCATTCACATTTACTTTGGAGAGCACCGGGACATTGACATAAACAGCACTTTCCAACTACTTCAAAACATTTGGTGACAAATGATTTTGGTTTTCTTGTTTTTGTGCCTTTAGATTTCTTCAGTTTTAGTTTTTTGTTTTTAGACAAACTTGAAAAGGTTTAAGAGCTAAAATTAACAAGGTTCGGTAACACTTTAATTAGGTCTCATTTGTATATATTAGTTTATGTATTAGCCAACATGATCTAAAAATGTGCATATTTTTACAGTATTTATGAATCTTTGTTAATATTAGTTAATTAAAATATAGTTTGTTAAAGTTAGTTAATAAAATTTATAGTCATTGTTCATGCGAGTTAACAGTGCATTATAATTTTAATACACAACTTTTGAATATAATAATGCATTATTAAATGTTTAAATTAACATTTACTAAGACTAATAAATGCTTAAAGTATTAATTCATTCTTAGTTCATGTTAACTGAAGGAGTTAACTAATAATACCTTGTTGTAAAGCATTACCCTTTTGAATCTTAGTGTTCACATTTTGCAGTAGAACGTCACATCATATTTTGTTTGTATTAATTCATGGGTTGTGTGTTTGATGTACTGTGTGTTTGCTTCTAAAATTATGTTTGTACTGGTAATCCCTAGGTTATGGGGACCAAATTACCCCAAAAGTATAGTAATACCAGTAAATTACATGGAAAGAATCTTATAAATCATACAGAATGATGTTTTCTGAAAATGTAAAAACACAAAAATGTTTTCTGTGATGATAGGTTTAGGTTTAGGTACCTTTGTATGAGGGAGAACATGATTGTGCATATAAGCATCATTGCCCTCCAGACTCTTTCTAAATTAAAGTTAAAGGGATAGTTCACTTTAAAATGATAATTCTGTCATCATATACTCACCCTCAACTTACACTTAAGTGATCTTATGAATCACTGACAACTCTTAAATAACTGGTTTGTAAATAATGCTATACTTAATTTAGAAATTATTAATTGATCATTAACAAAGTATGAAGATATAATTATTAAACACATTATAGATATGCTTATAAATCAAGAAAAAGCATTTATAGCTGTATTTATAAACTTCTTATTAATGTCTATTAATGCTTTATAAATGATGAATTAACTGTTAACTCATGCTTAACTAACGATTAATAGTGTGCAGTTATTATAAAGTGTTACCTTTCTTTCTTCTGCTGAACACAACGAAGATATTTTGAAGAATGTCAGTAACCAAACAGTTAACTGGTCCCATTGACTTCAATAGTAGGAAACATAATACCATGGAAGTCAATGGGACCAGTTAACTATTTGGTTACTGACATTTTTCAAAATATCTTCGTTGTGTTCAGCAGAAGAAAAATTCATACAGGTTTGAAACAACTCGAGGGTGAGTATATAATGACAGAATGTGTCATATGTGTCAAAGTGAACTATCCCTTTAAAGTGTTGTAACTGTTTATGTATAGTGTTTCTTGGGTTTTTTCTTGTGCAACAACAGAAAGGTTTTTATGTATTTATTTTAGAGATTGTTTTGTCAGTAAATGTAGAGGGTTTTAAATTGAATTTGTGTTGATTGTAGCTAGGTTAGACTTTTTTTTTTGTCCAAATTTGAAAATATTTGCAACTATTTTTTTTTAATTACAAATGTATTTAATTATATAATAGTGTACATGTATATTACATTAAAGTATATTTTAGTTCAAATTAATTGCTTGTCAGTATATTTGGAAGTACACTTTTACCATATTTCAAAGTTCATATACAAATGTATTAAAAATCCCACTTAATTTGTTCCAAAAAATCACTCTTAATATCAACTAATAGCATTTAATTTGAGCTTAATCTGTGATACATTTGAAATCAATTACATATAATATGCAATAAGTTTGTCGAAAACATTACACTTAATTCACATTTATTGTTAACTGACATTAAAGTACATTTTAGTTTACATTAATTGCTTGTCAGTGCATTGTGTAGTGTACTTTATATTTACTTTCATAATTGCTTCGAGTGTATTTAAAATATATTTAAAGTGCACTACATAATATAATGATACGCAATTAATGTTAAGTGGGACTTTAATACAACTTTAATACAACTTTATATTTACTTTCATAATTGCTTCTAGTCTATTTAAAATTTATTTAAAGTTGTATTAAAGTCCCACTTAAGTAGTACCAAAAAATCACTCTTAATGACAACTTATTGCATTTTATTTGAACTTAATATGTGATATATTTGAAATCAATTACACTTAATGTGCATTCAATGCGGCGAAAACATTGCATTTAATTCACACTTAAGTGTATTGTTAACTGACATTATAGTATATTTTAAATCACATTAATTGCGTATCATTATATTATGTAGTGCACTTTAAATATATTTTAAATACACTCGAAGCAATTATTAAAGTAAATATAAAGTTGTATTAAAGTACCAATTAAGTTGTACCAAAAAATCACTCTTAATGACAACTTATTGCATTTTATTTGAACTTAATATATGATATATTTTAAATTAATAATACTTAATGTGCATTCAGTGTGGCCAAAAAATTGCATTTAAATTCACACTTAAGTGTATACCTTTAAAGTATATTATTTGTGTAATAAGTACACTTTATAAAAGTACACTAAAGTGCACTTTTTTTTCATTGACCATACTTACTTTGTTTGCCTAAATTGGTCGTTTTGTGGTAAACAATTCATCCATGCAAGTCAATCCACACAAACATTTTTTTTTGCTTCGTAATCTTTAATCAAAATCTGAAATTTCCCCTCCCCTCTGCGTTGGAGGACCTTGCCTGATGACGTAGTTTTGACGGTTTGGGCGTCTTCTTAACATCTGTAACCACGCCCCTCCAACTGACAGTAGACAGGCTGAATGAAAACACCTACTTTTATAGATCCAATCAGGTGCTAGTTGGGAAAAAAGCCACGCCCACTATTTTGCCTCATTTAGTATTCCGTTTCTCTCGGAAATACGTCACAACACTGGAGAAAAGTCGTTTGCAACTTCCGGTTCACGGGGACTTTAACACTGGTTTCCGAAACCTCAGGGGACGTTATCGAGTGTAAAATCACTCCCATTTTGCACATTCAAGGGCTGTCCGAAATTGCTAACTCGTTTCCCTTCACTCCTCCGAATTAACTATGAATTAAGTGATCCATACTGTACCATGCAGTGGAAAAGCACCATTAGTAGCCCAATGTAGGGACGATGTGTGCACGAGGGGGAGAACGGCCCTGATAACACTAGCGTGCTCGGTAACACAAGCACTAAACATGATGGGCATTATGCAAAACACACTATTTGTTAACATGATTAACACGTCGTGCTAAACACGATTAAGTTACCTTAAAGACGATGACACTCATCAACGTCTTCCGTCGTCGACTCGGACTCTTCTCCTGATCCGGAGGCACGCGCGCACATGAAAGAGTGACATCAGCAGCGAACAGCCAATCGCATGCCCTAAAACAGAGAATCGGAATTCACATCTCGCGAGAGACTAAGCACTGTTCAATACTCTCATCTGAAGATTCGATTGAAGAATATAAAATACATAAATCCATTTAGACAGCATGAAGAAAATATCTTGCTATAACAAAAACATTTGTTTGTCTTATTTATACTCCACAATATAAACTAACTAAAGACTCAATTTACTTAATAAAAAATGCAATAAAACGGCAAATTTGTATAACAAATTAATAAACTTTTTTATTTTAAAATACTGTTTATTCCTGGGATGCAAAGCTGAATTTTCAGCATCATTACTCCAGTCTTCAGTGTCACATGATTCTTTTTAGTGGGGCGGCTAAGCACAGATTTTCATCAGAATCGATCACTTAGCGATAAAAGCATGAAATTTGGTATGAAGGCTCACAAAGAGGGTCTGATCAGATTTAGGACCGTAGGCGCTCAAAATTTGGCCCCTGGGGGCCATGTCGGCCATTTTTCAAAATGGACGCCAAATATGGATTTCGTAATGGGAAAATGAATTAAAAGCTGCCAGAAACATAAAATGCAATAACACATTTCACCATAAATACATGTAAATATGAGCACACGTTCACATAGAAGGTCTTTAAACTTTAAAATATAAGTTATGTTTAAAAAAAATGTGAAAATGGCCGCCAAATATGGATTTCATAATGTCATAATGGATAGATGACAGAAAATAACAATTAAAAAAGTTTTGATCATTAATCAATCTAGTTCATTTTTAAACAAAAAGGAAAAGAGGTTATGATATCGATCAGAAATTATGTACTTTTTAAATGTATATTTAAATATTTAATATCTAGGGAACTGGTGGGATGTTTTACTCTTGACTACAAGTGAGATAAAGGCAAAGTCAGTTGAATGTGTTTCTCACTGTTACTCAGTAAAAATAGTGTAGGCTATTACTGCAAATAAGCAAACATAACTCAGACAAGCAAATATAACATAAAATAGATTTTAGTCTGCAGGAATTTAGAGTTAGGATTCTGTCAAATAAAGTAGGTGTACATTTCCACAGAATTTCATTTAGGCTGGTTATCTAAACTAGCTGCAATTCATCCTATTTATTTCATTGTAACTCTGTGCTCTTGTACGGCTAGTTTATACCACCCAAAGCTAATCTCAGTCAATACTTTGCTCTCCAAATGCTCTCACCTTGACTAGAAATATTAATTGTAAGAACTGTTGAGTCCTGCTGGATTATTTGCAAGGGGTTTAGTAGGTAGGCGAACACCTCACATTGTAGACCGAGTTTTCCTCACAAGAAAAACGTAAATTAGCACGGTTAGCATGATTACCACAATTAGTCAATCGATTTAATCTTTTTTGTGCCAGTTAAGTGAAATAGAGTAGCCAATATTTTTTTAAGGTATTAGCACACATCTTTTAAGTTAGTAGTAGACCTCAAATACAGTTTCACCTCTTAAAGGCACACTATGTTCCATTTGTGTTTTTGTCAAACAGCGACCCCTAGAGTCGCTTTGGAAAACTGCACTGTCGTAAATACAAACCCCCCTCATCCCCCCCTCCTCCACTCCTCCCCCTCCTCCTCTCACCCCCACCCTGTACACCGGTACCGGTTCGGTAGGATAGTAGCGTCGGTCATGGATCAGGCACAGATAGACTCCGAAGATATTGACCAGGTAATGTTTCACGCTTTCATACAAATATTAGGCTACTGTATACTGCATAGTCTACTGAACTAAGTTACTGATGATGGTAATAGGATAATAATAACTATGTCAAGTGTTAGACTACTTTATAATAATAAAGCCTTTGCTGGCTTATAATGTTTTTACATGATTGCAGCTAAATCACAAGTAAATAGCCTCTAGGCCTAATGTATAATTTCATTTATGTTTTTTTATTGTAATGTAAACATTACAAAATGCCAGATGACATCAATAAAGTTAAATGTACGTCGCATTATTTCATAACTTTGGCCGTTATGATGTCATTAGACATGATTATTGCAATTTATCATAATAGTTTGCAAATTGTGCTCGTTTACACTAGATAATTATGTGAGATATTGACAACTGTTGTCATGATAATGATCGCAGGAATCAACATCAACGGCGTCGTCTGATATCCCTCAGGCGATTGTGGCCACATCAAAGAAAAAGAAACCTCCGCGGAGGAGACCATCGAAAGGGGGGAAGGGTGCAAAATCTCTCGACCCTGAGGAGCAGTCGAGGCTGCAGGAGCTGCGGTCAAGACGTGAAGCTGAAATGAAGGTTTGTTTATTATTGGTCAAGACGTCATTTTAGATACATTAAGTCTTTTCCCCAATATATATATAATTAATATAGATATATACTAACAAATTGTTTTGCATTGTAGGTAAAACTGCATTCCCTGGAGGCTGTGCAGAAGGACAGGCTGTTGAATACAATCCTCAGAAGGTTACCAGGTCTGATGTTTGATGTGATGGCCATGTTAGAGGTATCCCAGAGCCCTGACCCTGTTGTAAATGAACTGCATTGGTGCACTTGCACCAATTGCAGAGAAATGGACACAGACCTGGAAAGGCTTTGCTGTCACCAGATACCTGCAAATTGCATAAGCAACATGGCTCACATGGACTTCTATGTGTTGGATGAGGGGGTGTTGCGCCTGGCCCGTGCGGCCTGGAATGACATTTTTGCTGTTGATGACAGCCAGGAGCCGGGTGTAGAACAACGTCAATATAGACATGCCGCCTACAGACAGTTTGTGCTGTGGCAGCATGGCCGCCTGGGTGTGGGCAACAGAGTAGTGATCCCCAGCTGTTGTGTCTGGAAGATACGGATCAAATTCCCCGACCCAAGAGGCCAATATACAGGATTCCGGGTGCGCCGCCTTCAATAGTTTTTTTAATTAGCCTTTTGTAAAAAGTTATACAGCTATTTCTAAACAGCACCTTATAGAAGAAATAGTTGTGAATGTGAATTGTATGTTTTGTTCCCTGTTACCTCTGCAATTGTGCACTTCTATTTATTTTTGTTTAACTTATTTTTTGTTTGCATATAAATAAAGACATTTTCATAAAGTTTCAATATTTTACATCATTTATTACAAATATTTACAAGGACCAGATTACAGTACAACAGTCACTGCGGAGGAATGTCTCCTCTTTCAATGTGGGCCTGCACAAGTTCTGCAGTGGGTGGTGGCAGTACAGCAGCAAGCAAACCCAAGCGCCTTGGGTCATCGGACCTGAGCGTCTGTTTGCGTGGAAGTCCTCTCCCACTTGAAATTCTTCTGCCAAGAATGGCCTTCTGGAGGTCTTGTATGTAGCTATACTGCTTCTTCTCCTTTGTGGTGTAGACACTCCAGCTTTTAGATTTTTTATTGAAGTATCTTCTATATCTGTATATGAAGTGTAGATTTTAGTATAGTCATTTCAAAAGTGTTTGGTAAGAACCGTTCAAAGTGCAGTTGTTACAGTAAATACTTACATTTTGTGTCCATCCTTGTTACGGGCTGGGAGGCGATGATTGTGGTTATTATAATCTAATGCGGCAAGCAAAACTCGCGTCCTGTATACAGGTGGGCTGTAGGCAAAGCGCTTCGCTGCATACATTAGTATATGGTTTTGGAAGCTTTCCAAATCAGACGTGGTCCTGGCAGGGAGGCACACATTAGTAACGCTTATTACCACAATGGCATAAAGACTACATCTGTTCAACCATCACTTCCAGCCTGCACTCATCAAACAATTACAAACATGTGCTACACACACACACACACATCTACAAATGATGTGAATGAAGTAGAATATGGCTATGTATAAGTGTAGTTACAGTATGTACATTTGGAAATAAATACAATAGCTACTTTAGTGCATGTGTAATTGACCGTAGATGCATACCTGAAGTTGATGAACTTCTTCACTTGGCTCAACCAGCGCTTGTCAAGCACGATTGCTGTAAGTGCCTGATGAGCTGCTGAACCTGTAATCACATATCAGAGTGAGTAAAAATCTAAATCTCTGAGCAAATGAAAATCAAGTGACTACAATCATTCAAACCTTGCTGGATCCATGGCTTGTTTTGGCTGCCTTCATCCAGAGGCTCATGTTCACAGCATCCAGTTGGCCATGAATGTTGGTTGCGGACATGGTGTAGGACTCCATGCCACATCATCTGCATAAATGGACCACCACACATTACATACAGCTAGAAACTTCACCTTTCTGCATGCACAAAGGAATACTTTTTACAGCCACATTACAGAGACTTATAAAATACCTTGAACTGCTCCTCGGTCAATGCTTGTTTGCAGCAATACCAAAAGTGGTTCACGATGTCCTTCATCCAGGCTAGAAGTGAATTCTGATTTTTCATTGTGCCAGCCTTATTGCACAATACAAAGCAAACAAAGCCACAGTTAATATATTGCTGTAAAATATTACATTACCAAGACGGTAAAGCAAGTCAAAATATGCAATCTTCAGCCTTCAGGGCATTGATTAGTTGTACAATGAATTCTGAATAAATTAGGGTTGATTGCATACCCGTCGTAACTTCTTTCCCAGATTTTTGGCAGCATGCCATATGTCGAGAGAGTGGTGAATATCTTTGTAGCGCCCACGCTCTGGATCTGTAACAAATAACACAGCATTTGTAATGACACAATTATCATAATAAAAGAAAAAAACAATGGCTCTACACAACACATCCAATAAGTTATCCTTACTAAGCAAGGCGGAGATTTGTGGGTGGGCATCCGTGACAACTTCTCTTACAGGAATTTCCTGGATTAGTGTGTCCATGGTCCTGATGAAACACTCCTTCTCCATAATGACGGAATTCCTGTTTGTTTCACGCTTGTCTACAGTGACAATGTGCACAATGTCTCTTGACTCTTGCTCAAGAGTTGTGTAAGTGCAGTATTGTGCACAGTGTCCTAGTAAAAAGTAAACAAAATTCTTTCAGTTCACAATTCAGATTTCAGCATGTGGACTGTATGTATCATTTGCTCACAAACACAAAGTACCTGGAGAGTCCATTCTGCCATCACCTAGTGAATAGAGCAAAAATACATCCATTAGAATCAAAGTTTCTACACCATCACAGCTAAATACAAGCATATAAATGTAATGGTGGTTAACAAATATGCAACACCTTACCTAGGACAACGACATGTTCTTCCTGACACAATCGGTCTATAATGACCGCCCTATTTTTTTCCCAACATTCCTGGACCGGAGCAATGCAATAATCATCTTGAATTCGGAAGAAAGTCCCCTCAGCAACCATTGGCATTTTCATAAATTGAAAGAGGAGGGCAATCTTCCTGTAGTTGTTGCCAGAAAGAAGAGTATTTGTAGCCAGCATGAAGTCACACCCCTGCATGCCGTACTTCAAAACTGTCTGTGAGTTCCATTTCCAAAGAATGTGTCCAAAGGGGCATAACTGCATTGAAGAATGTTTTTTTTTTAACACAAAACAATTGCACACATTTGGTCATAGTATTGTCAAATCTGTCAAATAGCTTTAGCACAAAAACCCACAAATGCATAAGTACTATAAAGGTCATTATCTAAAGCTTGGTGCCACCACCAATAGCTGAGCTGTATTCAAATATTTTCACAACTCTACTGGTTACAACCAGTTTACTCAGTCTCCTACCCTACATGCTTGTACATCTTATCTTACCCATTCCAAAATGACTCCAGTTCCCCGAGGTTTCAGGGTCACCCGAAATGGCGGTTCACCACAACATGCTACACCTGACATACTGTCTAGGTAGTTGCACTTCTGTAGTGGCAGCATCAAGTACATGGCTAGCTGATGGAGGTTGTTGTTGTAGGTGATGTTAGCACTTTTCCCCACCAGATCTTCGTCACAGAGAACTTGTTCTTGTTCAGGAATGTATTGTGATTCCAGTTCAGGAGGATTGGTTGTGGCTACATCAAGCACAGCTTCATCTAAGCTTATTTCAGCAAGATCGTTTGTGTTGACACGACCAGTTCTGTGTATAGAAGCAGAGTATATGGACATTGATTACATACTCAACACAAACCGGAAGATAGAAACAAAGTGACATTGAAAGAAGTGTATAGTTGTGAGAATGAACACAGCATTAGTTGAACCCAAAATCTAACTACTACGTGAAATGTACCGTAGATGAAGAAAAGGAACAAAATCCTCATCTGAGCTGTCCTCATCCTTCAAGTTCTTGTGAGAAGGATCAACCCAACAATCATCCATTTCGATGCTGTACAAGAGGTACACAGATCAGACTGGAGGGACATATCAGTGGAAGGCAAATAACCAGTACAGCACAATACTTACAAGCTGTTCATCAAGTCATTGGCATCCCCCTCATCTGGAGAGTCATGTTCTTCCGCAATGCTCAGAGAATGCATGCTGTAATCAGAGTCGAAGTAACATATATATATATATATATATATATATACACACACACAAATATAAATATATATATGTGTGTGTGTGTGTGTGTGTGTATATATATATATAAATGAGAAATAAATGGAAATATATATATATGGAAAGCAGTCTCACCTGGATTCCAAAACATCACACTCTTCTGTCTCTGTGACCAATGGCTGGAAACCAGGTACAGGGAAATCTTCATCCCTAATTGAAAAGATAAATGAATAGTTTACAATGTGCTAGTTCATTCCTGGATTATTAGGATTGAGCATGCAAAAACATACCGATCACAGTCTGACTCCTCTGTTATACTGGACACTGGTGGCTTTGGTGGTCTTTTGTGACCCTTGCTGGGTGTAGACATAACTACCTGATCCTGGTAACTAGAATAAAAGGGCAAGATCAGTTTGTTCTCAGCAACAGAAGTAGTACTGAACAAGGGTAATCAGGGTGAAACAAGGTATGAATTCCTGGGTTCCATAACTCGCCAATATTTAATTGACTCATAAAAAAAAACAATTTCAAGTACAGTTACAGTCGGGAAGTGCACTGTTAGTCAGCTAAAGTTTGTATAAGTACAGTACACACGCCATAACAAATCGGAACCAGACAAAGGACTACGTGATAAATACACCTCACAACACCTGAGTGTAGCTGGCAAACTAGCTTGTGTGGCAGGCAATAAAACATAACGCAAAAAAAACCGTAAGAGAAATAAGTGTGTATTAGCAATTATGCTAACAGCTCTGATAATCGAAAACTAGCTAGACATATGTGGAAATTATTGGACTGGTCTAACTTATTTATCAACAATGGATGAATGAACAGCATCGTAAAAACAATGACATACTACAAGCAAGCGCAAAAACATAGAACGCAAACAAGTTTACAAATAAGAGATTTACTTACTAGTCCATCAACAAGATCGCCAGGTCAGCATCGCTGTTGCATCCACTACTGCCTTTTAGCTCGCGCCAACGAGTGAAAGCCTGACCGAGTGGGACTCTTGTCCGGTTCCTCACACGGTCAGATTCTCTTTTCCTTTTCCTACTTTCTTCCGACCGCGTTTTCTTGGCTTTTTCCATCGTCTCAAATGCGCGCAAGTGTCTTCGTGCTTCATATGTTGTTGTTGATGTGTGTGTGACGTCGTTGCCGTAAAGCAAGTCGTGATTCTCGCGAGATTTGTCGGGGGCGCTCCTATCAGACTTGCATTGCTGGTTTTTCCAGCGGCGACCCCCTCAAGCCTTACTACCAGGATGATTCGCCCTACTATGAGTTTGTTTACCACCGAAATGACTTTGAAGCTGTTATATTAAGGTACAATTCCTGCATAGTGTGCCTTTAAGAAAAACTAAAACTACAAGACCACTACACAAGAACTACTTTGATCCAATGCAATGGCTAAAACCTTCAAATTATTTAATTCTGGATATACTGATCCCCCAACACAAATAACTGACTGGGAATTGTGTTTCATTTGTCAGAATAATACTCAAGAGCCACTCAGATGCCCATCAAATTGTCAATGGCAGGTCAATACTGAACGTTACAAAAATCTGGCAGAGAATCTATTAAAATTTTATGAACTTAAACAACTCCCAATATCTCTACAGATTGCACGGTTAGATGAAGGGCAAGGTATAGAGGCCACATTTATTAGGAACAATGCAAAATATCACAATACATGTCGCCTTAGATACAACAATCAAATGCTACAAAGAGCTGAGAAGAGAGCTTCTGCAACTGATGAGAATAACTGCAAAACGAATAAAAATTAGTTTTAGATCTTTATTTAGTGATTACATCGATAAGACTAAATGTTTCTTTTGTGGAGAACCTGCAGGTAGTTAGAGACTTCATGAGGCTGATACATTTCAAATTGATGAAAAAGTTCAAAAGTGTGCCGTTGTCCTCAATGACATCAAGCTTCTGGCACAGCTTAGTGGAGGTGACATGGTGGCTTTAGAGGCCAAGTATCATTCCAAATGTTTGGCCTCTTTGTACAATAGAGCTAGATCCCAAATCAAGGACACCTCACCAGGTGAAGAGCAGTTAGGACCAGATGTATCTAGTATGGTCTTTGCAGAACTTGTCATGTACATAGAATAAGTGAGAATAGATGCAGCCACAGCACCAGTCTTCAAGCTGTCAGAGCTTACTCAACTGTGTACATCTAGAATGGAACAGCTTGGCGTTCCATTAACTTCTCGGCTGTCAAGTACAAGACTCAAGGAAAGGCTGTTAGCCCAGTTTACAGCTATGCGTGCCCAGAAGAGAGGGCGGGATGTTCTGTTGTTTTTTGATGATGACATTGGTGCTGCTTTGACGAAGGCTTTGATGAAATTTAACAGTGTTAAGAGACGGACTGGTGTAGCTGTTAGGCATAGCGGTGCACAGGAGACAGCCACTCCCATATACATTGGGCTTATGTTGCATGCACACACACAAGAAAGAATTGATTGACAAGCTCTCTCACTTGGGAGTGTGCATTACATACGATCGTGTCCTCAGTTTGTCAGCAGAGATGGGAAACCGTGTTTGTAGTCTTTACAGAGATGAAAATGTGGTCTGTCCACCAATGATGCGGGGTAATCTATTCACAACTGCGGCTGTTGATAATGTTGATCATAATCCATCTTCAACAACAGCTAATAATTATTTTCACGGAACCTCCATCTCCCTCTTTTAACATCTGTCTTCAGAGAGGAAAGGAGTGACTCGAAACATTGTTTCATCTCATAAGCCATGATGCTTCAAAAACAATCTACCCTTTGCCTCAAAACTATTCAGATGTCTTCCCTGTCAACTGCAACATTAAGACCTCATCTGTACCATCATCCCATGTTCAGTCCTTGAGCAGGCACAATGCTGGGTATATTAAGCAGGAGTGTGAATGGATAGAATATGTCAGATCAAAGAGTGACAAAGCTGGAGATCTCAGTGATTTGTCATGGGCTGCATACCATGCAAGTCAGCAGTCATTGGACATTGATGCCACCTGCATTACATCGCTATTACCTCTTTTCCTTGAGAATGCACACACAGTTGCAATGATAAGGCACTCAATGGATGTCATCAGAAATGCAATTAATCATTTGCATCCAGAGCAAACCCCTGTGATTGCCTTTGACCAGCCACTATTTGCCTTGGCCAAGCAAATACAGTGGAAGTGGCCAGATAGATATGGTGAAATTGTGATTCTTTTTGGGGGTCTCCACATTGAGATGGCATTCTTGAGGACTTTAGGACACTGCAAGGAAGTGGTTGGGTAGAGGCTCTTGTTCAAGCAGACATTACCACAACAGGCACAGCTGACTCTTTCTTAAAAGTGGCCCATGTTGCTCATACGAAGAGAGCCCACCAAGTAACAGTGGCTTCATTGTACATTTTGCAACGTGCTGCATATGATAATTACATGAATATGCATTCCTCCAGTGATGTGCTGAGCTTTGATGAATGGTGCAAGAGGCAAAAAGATAAAAGATCAGCTCTTAATCACTTGTCATGTGATGTCTGTGATGTCTAATTTTGATCACATAACATAAATTTACAGATAATTCATTAACCCATGTATAGTAATATTTTGTATTACAGGAGCAAATTTTAAAACATATCTTATATTTTAAGGTTTAAAGTCCTTCTTTGTGAAAGTGTGCTCATATTTACATGTATTTATGGTGAAATGTGTTATTGCATTTTATGTTTCTGGCAGCTTTTAATCCATTTTCCCATTACAAAATCCATATTTGGTGGCCATTTTGAAAAATGCCCGCCATGACCCCCAGGGGTCAAATTTCAAGCGCCTACGGTCCTAAATCTGTTCAGACCCCCTTCCTACCAAATTTGATGCTTTTATCGCAAAGTGATCGATTTTTGGGCTTAACCGCCCCACTATTTTGGAAATCATTCTAATATGATTTAATGCCCAAGTAACATTTCTTATTATCAAATGATTATCACCATCATCCCTGGAATAAATAACATTTTTAGATATTTACATACAATTATTTTGTAAAAAAAATTACAATTGTTTATTTTGATAAAATAAATGTAGCCTTTCTGAGCATAAGAGAATTATTTTAAAACCGATACATATCCTTACCAGTCTTAAACTTTTGTGCTTGTGTAGACTTTATATGCAAAAGCCTCTAAGGGCCGTCTGACCAATTCATATAAAAAGAGCATTTTTATCAGACATTTCTTAGGTTCAGTAATTTCACTTTAATGGACAGTTATAGGTCCTGAGCTGTTCATTTACATTAAAAACATAGGAGCCTGCTAAAAAAACTCACCTTCAGGAAATTTCAGAAGGAACTTAGAGGCATTTGCATCTGAAGTCTTCATCCTCTGAGTGCAATTGATGATGTTTTGAAGTGTATGTAGTATGTACATCAATTGTGTTAGTGCAGTTTAGTAGTCTAGTCTTGGTAGGCCAGTAAACAAAAAACAAAAAAGGATTTGTTTCTGTTAAGGTCTTAAAACTATGACTTCCAATGAACCATACTATTGGACACTGAGAAGAAGAGTAAAGGACAAGGTGGATCAACAACTGCAGACAATACAAAGTACAACATGGGGAAAGGAGTTGGCTGGTGGCCAATATTACCATTTCAGATTGCTGAAATCCATTACAGAGCTGCTACATCAGAACGTCGACATTCTGAGCAACATTCACACGCTGGAGCTTCAGGTCAACATTGATGGTTTGCCTCAAGAGTTCAGCAACACAGTTCTGGACCATTCTAGGAACACTGCAAAATATCAGACAAGAGGAACCAGTGACAATAGGCTTATTTTGTGGCACATGTAAACCTACCTCGCTAACTGAGTATCTTCAAGACTTCATCGCTGAAGTAAATGAATTGGCCAATGGACTCGAATTTGAAGGAGTGAAGTTAACTTTACAACTGACATCAATGGTTTGTGACGCACCTGCTCGTGCATTCCTGAAAAATGTCAAAGGTCACACAGGCTATCATGGATGCGAAAAATGCACAGAGGATGGCATGTACCTGGAAAACAGGATGACATTTCCAAGAAGTGACTTGCCTCGAAGACCAACGAGAGCTTCAGAAACAAGACCGATTCTGATCATCACCGAGGTATCTCAGCCCTTGAAGAAACGTCCCTGGATATGGTCTCTGGCTTCCCCCTCGGCTACATGCACCTTGTGTGCCTCGGAGTCATGAGACGGCTTCTCCACTTGTGGCTGAAGATGGGTCCTCTCGCTTGTAGGCTCTCAGGATTTCAGATAAACAAATTAACAGAAAGGTTGGTGAATGCGCGGAGAAATGTGCCCATGGAGTTTGCACGGAAACCAAGGGCACTGAAGGAAATTGATAGGTGGAAGGCAACAGAGTTCAGGCAGTTTTTACTGTATACCGGACGATGAAGGATCTCTTCAGCACAGAGGTGTACAAAAACTTCATGCTGCTTTTTGTGGGAATCTCCATCCTGTGCAACAACAGTTTCATTGAGGATTACGGTGATTACGCAAATTAAATGCTGGTTCTTTTTGTCACTCACTTTGGGCAACTTTATGGTCCACAATTCCTGTCCTATAATGCACACTCCCTCGTACATCTTGCAGATGATGCAAAAAAGCATGGCGTTCTTGACAACTTCAGTGCTTTTAAGTATGAGAATCACCTGAACAAACTCAAAAGACTTCTAAGGAAACCAACATGCCCTCTGAGTCAAATAATAAAAAGATTCTCAGAGATGCAAAGAAGCTGCAAAAAACTCCCAAAACCAGGCAACATCTGCTCAAAAAACGTCCTGGTTGCGTATGCAACCCACCGTTCCCTGAAGGAGGGAACGGAGGACGTAGTCGACGTCGACTGAAATGGGATCACGCTAGGGAGCCTATTGTCT
The DNA here is from genome assembly GCA_029959095.1 of Rhinichthys osculus. Classification (NCBI taxonomy): domain Eukaryota; kingdom Metazoa; phylum Chordata; class Actinopteri; order Cypriniformes; family Leuciscidae; genus Rhinichthys; species Rhinichthys osculus. The sequence goes on from JARWKJ010000024.1 coordinate 779,705, forward strand.
TCGAGTAATTTAGAACGAGCCAATGCACATTGGCGTGCGAGATATGCATCTCACACTCCGCCCCGCGGCGCGGGTACAAATACGGAAGTAGATGCACGCACCATTGCTTTTCGCTGAGGAGCCGAGCGTAACTCGGAGTCAGCGGTGGTCCAGCGATAGTGGCAAGGGGACTACGTCCTCCGTTCCCTCCTTCAGGGAACGGTGGGTTGCATACGCAACCAGGACGTTCCCTTTCAGTCGTGAACGTCAGACGTAGTCGACGTCGACTGAAATGGGATCAACCATTGAAAACGCCACTAAAGCTGCCACCTTCCAGTGCCTAGACAAAAGCCTCCTGATCCTCCCGACCTTTTTAGCGGAAGAGGATAGGGCTTAGGCCAGGAAGTCACTGCTGTTCCACAAGACCCACTCAGTTAGACTTAGATAACACTGGGAAAGCGTACCCTGTACATGGAAGGAAGGGACGCTGCGGAAGCCACATCCTGCCCGAAGGGAGGTAACCTGTGGAGAATACACATATGAACTGGGCGGAGACCGGGCAGTGCAACATATGGAAGGTCACTGGGGAGGCTCCAGCCTATGACAGGGGGGAGACTCAACCAGCCAATGACAGCAGAGCAGGCTCTGCCGAGGGAAGACACGGGCTCACCGTAGGGAGCCGTACCGTGGAAGAATACACATATGGGATCACCGTAGGGATCACAACATATGGACCCAGCCTAACACAGGTTCCACACTGCTTACGAGTGGTAGGCCTAACACCGGGCGTTCCGCCACGTCTGATGTCGGAGGGGTGCGGAGGAACTCAACAGGGTTCGGATAAGGGAACTCTACTGGAGCAACATGGCGCACGTATCCAGTCCATAGGAGGGGAATGGCGCAGCAAGCCGACACTTCGAACCGGGCTCATGGTGAAACTGGCTTCATATGAAGGGAGCCCACGGGAAGCCGCGGTTCGACTTAGGTGTCGCCCAGCCCCCAACTCTAGAATATCTGTCAGCGAAGCACTCTGTGTCAACGCCTAGGTGGGAGCAACACTCATAAAAGAGGAGCTCACCACGTAAGTGGACATGAGTATCTCGGGATTTTCACCAAGATAAGGCAACCACATTCAGTGGGCCAACCTCGCTTGGAAACAGCCTTCCCTCTCTGCTGACTTCCTTAACAGATAAGAGCTGGTCTGAGGTCCTATGGCTTGCGTTCTGTACACGTATAACCGCGATGAAGCGGACGGACAGAGAAAGCCAGGGCTGGGTCTGCCTCCTCCGGGGCAGTGCTTGCAGGCTCACCACCTGGTCCCAGTTTAAGGGAGAGGTAGGAACCTTGGGCACATATCCAGGCCGGGGTCTCAGCTAATGAGAGTTAGCCGGCCCGAATTCCAGGCACAAGTCATTGACCGAAAGCGAGCAAGTCCCTACCCTCTAGTAGAGACAATGCGAGCAGGAGAACTGTAAAAAACAGATTTTTAACTCACTGCCCGCAGTGGCTCAGGGGTGGTCTCTGCAGTGCAGTAGCACCAGAGATAGGCCCAAGAGGATAAAGAGGGACGCAGGGATGACCCTTGCTCCCTCAGGAACCTGACGATCAGGACGTGCTTCCCATGCTTCTGCATATGATGTTCGTCATCATATTGAGGGTGAAGGAACAGCCTACTCCAACCCAACTTGCAGGAAAGAGAGCACTGAAATGACCGAACGCTCTCAGGATCTCCTCAGGAGAGAAGACTCATTCAATGAATAGGTTCCACTTCTAACTTAGCGAAGCACAACTGCCTTATCTTAAGGGGGTGCTTGCAGAAGTGATGGTCACTACCACATATCCTTGTGGTAACCACCTGAACCTCCACGTCCATTTTTTTTTTTTTTTTTTGAACGCGGGTGCCATCATGCCCCATCCCCAAAAAATATTCAGGGGAAGTCAGGAAGGCTGTCGAGGGAACTAGATCTGGTTGGGCCAATAAGGGGCAACTATCAGACCTGTTCCACTCCTGACTTAGCACAGTAGGTGCACGCGACCTGCGCACTGCTCAACACTAGATGTGAAAGTCACTGAGCTTCAGGAGCATCTCTGCTCAACACTTGAGTGTGATAAGTTCACTGAGTTTCAGGAGCATCTCTGCTCAACACTTGAGTGTGATAAGTTCACTGAGCCTCAGGAGCAACTCTGCTCCACACCTAAGTGTGATAATTCACTGAGCTTCAGGAGCATTTCTGCTCAACACCTGAGTGTGATGAAATTCACTGAGTTTCAGGAGCATTTCTGCTCAACACCTGAGTGTGATGAAAATCACTGAACTTGAGCAGCGCCAAGCGATAATGAATCGCATAGTCGCTTTCTTAGAAGGCTCACTGGGGAACGCATTTCTGCGGGGCCCCGGGGTCAGCTGAGAGCTAGTGTCTGTCCAAGGGATGTCTGCTCAGACAGAAACACAACTGGCAGAGGGACGAGTCCGGAGAGGCAACAGATGTAACTGTGCGGCCCCGAAGTGGTCCCTGCCCAGCTGGACCGCCAGGGGATGGAGTCTCCACTCTCCCTGGCCATAGCTGTCGTGAGGCTCGTTGGCGGCACGATTGAGCAGGCCGGAAGAATTTTATAGTGGAAAGAAGCAACCTCAGAAGCTTCTGACTCCAAGGAGGAGGTGACAGGCGAGTTATGACATGCGAGGGAAGCTTAGCGCAATGGTCGCGATGTTGTCTTTTCAGACCAGTACCAGCTAGCTGAGCAGTGGTGGCTCAAAGCGAGGTGAACTGACAACTCGAGGTAACAAATACCAATGCAGTCGGAGGTCGCCCAGGCCTCCGTTAAAGCATGCCCTTTGTACATGGCTCCTCAGTCAGTGTTAGTGGACCTGAAGGTCTAAACACGGGCTGAGAGTTTGGCGGCAGGCCGGGGTGATCTTTTAATCACACAGGGCGTGCCGCTCTGCCACGGTCACCTCGGGACTCGATCATAAAACTAGTGCTGAAGCGGTCTTCATATGGAGGAAGCCAAGCGACTGCGACTGCCATATGCCCCAGGAGCCTCTGAAAATTCTTTCAGTTGAACCCTTTCTCACTTCTAGCACTAGCCTAACACACTCTTTTGAGAGACGTGTTGGACCGAGTCCCTCTCCTGAACTGAAAAGAGATACTCAGCCCGTGGGCGAGATTAATCTCTCCCAGTTGACCTGAAGACCCAACTGGCTATGGAGCACTCGAAGGGTAGGACCTGTACGGATACTTCGTACCCTCGACGCCAGACACAGAATGTTCTGTGGAGCGGAGGATAGAAATCTGAGTACTGTCCTTCAGGTCGAACGCCGCAGGCCATCCTTGGGGATGGAGCATTTGAAAATGCAACTCTGTGTTAGTAATTGAACGGAGGCTTTCGAAAAAGGGCCCGTTTCAACTGACACAGGTCCAAGGTGGCCCTGACACACCACATATCTAGGCTACAATAAAGAACAGGTTAAAGAAACCGGTCTTAATATCGGCTGAGGAAGAGGCTACATCGCGTCCTTCGCCAGTAGGACTGTGACGTGCGCACACAGGCCAGGAGCAGTGCTCAACACGTAGGTGTGATAATTATCACTAATTCTAGGAGCATTAGCTCAACACCTAGGTGTGAAAAATATCACTGAGCCAGGGCGGAAGCCAAGCGAAATGAATCGCAAGCCGAGTCTGCTGGTAACTCAGGGCCAATGGAGCGGTAGGAAGCACTTTAGGCTTACACACACCATACCAGGGCCCAGAGACCACAGACGTACCCGAGGTGAGGCAGCGTGGTGGAGGACAGGGACCCGGCTCGGAAGGCCCGTGGGCGGCCCGAAGCGGGGTCTGAGTGTGTAGTGCAACACCTACCTGTCTCAACGGGACAGCAGGAGATGCGTGAGAAGGCGGATGACCGGGTCCTCGAACGCGTCGTGCTGCCGGCTGGCGAACAAGAGGGGGCTGAGGGGTGCAAGGCTGTTCCACAGGGTCGCACACCGCCAACCTCGCGCTCTTGGGACCCAGGGACGGAGGAATTCGCTCTTTGACAATTTGGGAACCACTGGACTCCGGGGAGCCAGTGGTGGAACGGTAACCATCTGAAGAGCTCGTCCCCCCAACCCTGGGTGGCCTGTCTCAGGGATGCTTCGTCTGACACTCGCCCCCTGGCTGGGCAGTGCCTGAGACAGACCGGGCGACCTGCCTGCTGCTGGCTCTACGCTGGGGCCTGAGTGAAGGCTGTTGCGGGGGCCCCGCGGAACCGGAGGCAGCGGCAGGGGACGCCCTCGGCGACGGGCAGGCGGAGGAACTGTCACTGGCGGCGGGTGGAGGCAACAGCAGGCCGCCAGGACAGGGTGTGTCGAAAACCCTCCGTCTGCTCTTGGGCTGTGAAGAGCTGTTGGGTACAGCTCTCCACCGCGTCGCCGAACAGCCCAACCCGGGAAATTGGGGAGTCCAGGGACCGAACCTTGTCCGCATCCGCCATCTCAACCAGGCTGAGCCAATGATGGCGCTCCTGGACCACTAAAGTGGACATCGCTAGACCGACCGCGCACGCTGCGACACTCATGCCCCGTAGGGCGAGGTCAGTGGCAGTGCGGAGCTCACTCATGAGCGCACGATCTAGACTACCCTCGTGCATGTCCATGCAAAGAGGAAGCAGCTTGCCCGCCAGCTTTGTGAGCTCTGACCGTCAAATCTGACGCGAGCTCACAGGCCTGCGAGGGGAGACGAGGATCCCCCGTCCAAAATGCAGCGGCCGTTGGACACAGGTGTGTCGCAAAAGACCGCTCCACTGGAGGGATAGCCTCATAACCCTTCACCGCTCCTCCGTCAAGGGTAGCGAGGGGGGGAAGAACCACTCAGGCAGTTTTCAGCAGTAAAAGGTGCCGTCCACGACCTAGTAAGCTCTCCATGCACTTCAGGAAAGAAGGGTACTGGGGCGGCGGGCTGAGAACCAGCACGGCCCGCCCCGAGATACCAATCATCCAACCGAGACTGAGCAGGACACGGTGGAGGGTTCCACTCGAGCCCGACAGCCTCGGCGGCCCGTTTCAGCATAACTGACAAATCTGGATCCGGCTCGGGCAACGTTATACTCCCAGAGGAAGACAACGCAGTCGAGTCGTCATCTCCAGAGGCCAGCTCACCCTCCGATGCTGCAATCGGCGTCCTGTCCTCTGGGGGAGCCCCAGGTGAAACGGCTGGCCCACCCATTACAGATGGACCAGCACGCTCCACGGGGGACTCACACGGCTGCGGTGGAAAGGAGGAGTGAGGAGCCCACAGGGAATGGTTACCGGGCGAGACATCCACCACTATCCTCCTATCACCCATCTCACGCAGCACCCGAGGGCGGGGCGTGGTAATGGGGACTCGCGCTTCGCGGACGAAGGCGAGTCTCGATCTCAACACCGCGACAGTCATATTCCCGCAATGGAAACATGAACTGTCCACAAAAGCTGCTTCAGCGTGCTGTAAGCCCAAACACGTGATGCAACAATTGTGACCGTCAAAGAGAGACAGGGAACGACCGCATCCAGAAACGCACGGGCGGAATGACATCTTGAAAAAGACGCAAACGCACCCGTGTTGTTCTTTCAGGAAGTGAAAAACTCTCACCAGTGCCGGAGCACACAGGGGAATGACCGCGGCAACACTGATACAGGAATGGTGCAGCCTGTATCAGTGAAGCACTCACTTTCTTCGCCCTCAAACGGCCGTCAGACAAACAAACAAAACAGAAATTTGGTTGCTGTGACAACAGCAGTTGAGAGCTCGGAAGCTCGCGATCACCGCTGCACTCGCGCTGTAAACACCGACACCAGGAGAGACTTCCAGAAGAAGCACGACACACTCGCTCGTTGTATAACAAGACTCTACAGACCTGAACATGAAGCTCGGCTCCGAAGTGAAAGGCAATGGTGCGTGCATCTACTTCCGTATTTGTACCCGCGCCGCGGGGCGGAGTGTGAGATGCATATCTCGCACGCCAATGTGCATTGGCTCGTTCTAAATTACTCGAAGACAATAGGCTCCCTAGCGTGATCCCATTTCAGTCGACGTCGACTACGTCTGACGTTCACGACTGAAAGGGAACAGCATGCGAATGGTCCTCTCCCTGCATCCTTTCATGAGGCGACACAATATAAAGAGTTAAGGACAAACCTTTACACTCTTAAACTAGACCAGGCAAACAGTCACGTCTACATCGGTGGCAAAGTTTCTAAGCTCCAGAACATCATTTCATTCAAGGATGAAATTTATGTTGCCTACAGTACCTGCAACAACCAGAAATCTTTCTTTGACTATCCTCTACCATCTTCTACACTCGGCATCCATTTAGTTGGCGACCTCTCAACAACCGTTGATTTCTGCAAGTTTCAGGACATAGAGAACAAAATTTTTATTGTCCCATATCAACATAAATTTTGTTGCAATTCCTCTTTTACATACGGATTAAAATAAACAATATGGGTTTCAGGCTTGAAAGAAAAAAAAGAAAAAAAATTGTACCTAATAGTGGAGTTTGAGGGAGCAGGGACAACTGGACCAATTGGCAATTCCTGGTATTCTGACGGCTACTCCTGGTGGCCTCCATATAAAGACCTTGACAGGGTGTTGAAGAGCGTCAGGACCATGGAGGAACCACAGCCAGAGAAAGGGTGGACCCGTCACAGAACCAGAATCCTGCATGAGTCAGGTAAGAGTAAATTATACTGTAAATTAAACATGATCTTGCCCAGCATACCTGTATTTCATTGTTCAGAATATTAATAATATATATATTTTCTGTATTTTAAAATGTGATCTCACATAGCTCTAATAAACAAAATGTAAAAGCTCCAAACCTGCATTTAATTTTTCAACATCTTTTCAAAATGTGGCCAAAAATTGGAAGGCGGCCAGCTACACATCTGACATAAATTCAGAACCTGAAATTGCCAGAAAAAGGATTCCCAAGTAAGTCACAAAAGACAAAAGAAATGGTTTAACATGAAAATGCAATAATTAAGATATTTTTTATGAAATCTGAGCTTTCTGACCGTTCAGCATATTTACGTAGCTTTGCCTTTAAACAGTGTAGCGCATCAATTGTCCTTTTTCTTTGTTTTCTTAGAAAGAAAACATCCCCAGATAACATCTACTCATCAGATGATGAGGCACCAGAACCACCAAACCTTAAAAAAAAGAAAAACTGCAGTCAAAGAAAGTGTTCCTCCAGCACCAAAACCTCCAGCACTTCCAAAACGCACCAAAAAAAGGGGTAATGTAAAATAACTTTTTATGCTATGAAATGCTATGAATAACAATACACTTTCCAAGTCAACTCAACCAAAGGTAAAAAAAAAATATATATATATATATATATATATATATATACACACACACGATTCTGCAGAGGGTATGTGGGGGTTACAATTACGATTTTGACCTGAGATTTGGAGCCAAAATACAGGTGGTTTAGAAAGATAGCAGCATCATTATTAGTAAAATCTGTTGATTTTGGCAATCTTTGCTGCATGTGTCAATGATGAATTGGAAAAAAAAATCAACAATTATTCAATATTATAGTATTTGTTATTTTCTGAAATGTAGTTGATTTAATGATTGATGAAATAAGTAAGATTAAAAGTGCATGACAGCCAGATAACAAAAAACTAAATTTCCTTATTATTAGGTCCTGTTTTGCAAACTCAGGTTCCCTTTCGAAGGAAACTCAACAATATGTCATCGACGTTATGGGGAACGTCTCAGGCGTGACAGGTGTCTGAAATCAAATATCAACTCACAGCAATCATGTTGACCGGCGACAGCCCGTGCATCATCAGCTTGAATGATGAGCGCGCAACCTGGATCAGGCCCGCCCACAGAAATGACTGGGCCCCTGAAAAGTTCCAGTGAATGGGCCCTCCCCAAATCTGCAATAGGCTACTCATATCATGCGTGTGCTCTCTCTCTCTCCTACATTAACAAATACGTTTAGACTTACTCAGTAATGGGGTCTATTTACACACACACACACACACAGGGCTCTCAAGTGTCACGCATTGAGCATGACAGTCACTCATTTCGGTCTTTTGTCACGCACTCCCGCCACACATTGTATTTATCACGCGGAAAAACGATTTATAATATATTTAATATGCCGCAGCGCCCAAAATGTCTCTGGCCGCGCCGCTGTCACTTGGACCCGGCAGGAATCAAGCGCGTCTCCCCTGTGTTGTTCGTCGAGCTACACAAAAGCCAATCAGAAAATAGCACTATTGTATCTGGGTATGATTTAACGCAACGACCAATAAAAAAATAGAAGAAAATTGTCATAAAACAACCCCATTCCCGCGACCCCTCTGTCCAATATCTAATGGTGTGTTCACACCGAACGCATATTTAATTATTTGCGCGAGTAGATAAGGCTACAAAGTCAATGCAAAGACTCGAATAGACGCATCATTCGCGCTGGGAGTTGCGAATGACGCGATTTGGGCGACGCGTTTGCCGCGAACGTCTTCCGCGCAAGTTGAAAAATTTGAACTCGAGCGAATGTTCAAGCGTCTAACTAGACACGATAAACGCGAATTTGACGCTCTATTCGCGTTCTGTGTGAACACACCATAAGGCTGCCACTCTGCAGAAGCAAATTCCATCCTATCTTCGATATGTTGTAGTAGTTTTAGCCGGACAGTGCACATGACAACTGCTGTAAATGACATATTATGAAATATGAAATATTCTCTCAGTCCTCGCGCATCTGATAAGGCCTCCTTAGATAATTTACAGGACGATTTTAGGCAATTGATTGCTTCAATCACACTGGGGAGATGGTGAGCAATAGGTCTTACTTTTACTTTTACTGTCTATGGTCTTACCGTGTCAATTCGCGCACTCCATCGTGTCACTCACTTGGTTATTATTGCTCACTTGCGCTGCTGACCGCGAACTGGCGCGAAGCACTGGCGTTTTGACTTACGTACAACAAAAATAGCCTACTCAGACCATTTTCAGGAGAGGGGTGTTTCATTATGACACTTAATTATACTCAAGCAACATTAAATAAAATGGATTTTTTTTCTCACTTTCAACAATAAATGGTGCTATTTTGGTTAAAAATAAAATATGATAACCTCTGCTTATATTTAGGATGAACATAATTATTGCTGGACTGCATGGGCCCCCCCTAGCGGCTGGGCCCCAGAAAACGTTCCCCTTTATTCCCCCTTATGGACGGCCCTGCCTGGATGTATAAAAAGGGTGCCTTGAAACCGTGACAACATCTTTTCGTCTTCAGGGACTGTTTGTCTGTTTTTTGAGTAGTCAACAAAAAGAAAATGAAGCGTGCAGAGAAGGGGAAAAATACTTTCCGCAAGTGTGCCGACCCGTGTCCTAGATATTTGACACCGGAGGATTCACACGATCTGTGCGTTTTCTGCCTGGGAGAAGAGCACGCGTGGGGAGTTCTCGAGGGAGCTTCCTGCGCAAACTGTGAGCGGTTTTCTCTGAAAATGCTCCGTTCTCGTCTGTCCCACTTCTCGAGGGAAGTGGGCGCGGCATCTGAACCCCTCGGTTTTGGTCCCGCTCGGGCTGAGGCTCAGCGGCGCTTGAGCTCGTGGGGCTCTCAGATGGAGCTGGCAGATCAGCTGGAGAGGGGCGTTAACCCTCGCGGATGATCTGCCAGCTGACGAGGATGAGTTACAGGTCGATGTAGAAGAGGTTCTTTCTCTTTCTGATGGGTCTGTAACTGGTTTTCTTCCGGCCGGGCAGGAGGTGGGTGTTGATGATGTTAGTTTGGTTGAGACCGAACCATCTCAGCCCTCCTGCCCAGTGTACGCTGAGCTGGTGGATATTATGGGGCGCGCCACCGACAGATTGCAGCTGCAGTGGAGGCGCATCCGGGAGGAACCTGTTCGTGGTATTTTGGACGATCGCTTCCTCCCCACCCGTAAGCCACCGGCTCTGACGAGCCTTCCATTCCTTCCCGATCTCCACTCTGAGATCGAGAAGGCATGGAAGAACCCGTTCTCCGCGCGTCTCTATCTACATGAGTGAGCTAGTTTCGCTGCTGTGGAGGGAGCCGCGGAGCACGGGTATGTGTTGATGCCGCCAGTGGACGAGACGTTGGCTAACTATCTCGCCTCTGGTCGGTCGTCTTCACTAGAAGCTCCGACCCTGCCATCCAAGCCGCTCAGGACAACTTCGCGCTTGAATGGCAGAGCGTACACGGCAGCAGGTCAGGCGGGTGCGGTTCTGCACACCCTGGGGGTGCTTCAGGCCTACCAAGCCGACCTGCTGCAGGACCTCGATCAGGGGGCCGGCCTGTCCCCTGACGCGGTCGCGGAGCTGCGCCGCACCACGGATTTGACTCTCCGGGCCACCAAGCAGTCTGCGGTTTCCATTGGTCGTGCGTTGGCTGCTATGGTGGCCACGGAGAGGCATCTGTGGCTCAACCAGGCTGACATCGGGGAGAAAGAAAAAATTTTCTCCTCGATTCGCCGGTTTCGCCTTCCGAGCTATTCGGACCTTCTGTCGAGACAGTGGTCGATAAGTTCAGGGAGGCGAGGGCGCGCTCTGCGGCGTTTAAGAGCTGCATACCGCGGAGGTGCTCTTCCCAGCCCAGGCAGGCGGGAGGGCCTGGTCCGTCGTGGTCTGAGGATCACAGACGGACCCAGAAGGCCAGTGTCCCTTCCCGTGCACCCCCTCCTCCTAGCAGGGGGAGCAGGGCGCGCAGGAGGCGTAACTCCCGCGGGAGGCAGGATCTCAGGGAGGTGATCCAGAGTAAGCGTTCTCAGACTGAACGTTAGACATCACCTTCCTGGATCTTGTCTCCTAACCACCATCGCTCCCAGGCTCCTCCTACATCAGGCCTGGGGCGGGGCCCATGATGAGTTCAAGAATTCTCTGATGGCCTGCTTCAGCTTGGTTGTTAGGAGTGCCTTCCCTTGGCTTGTGAAACTGTAGAATTCAGGTTTCTGAGTTCCTGAGTCCTGGTGTGCTTCATTTCCTGGTTATGAGCTCCCACATACTGTGGTCGCCAGGTTACAGGCCTCACCCGGCCTTCCTGATAAGAGCTCCCACATACTGTGGTAGCCAGGTTAAAGGGCCTCACCGGCCTTCCTGGTTATGAGCTCCCAAATACTGGGTATCAGGTTATAGGCCTTACCAGCCTTCCTGATAAGAGCTCCCACATACTGTGGTCGCCAGGTTACAGGCCTCACCCGGCCTTCCTGATATGAGCTCCCACCTACTGTGCTCACCAGGTTACAGGCCTCACAGGCCTTCCTGATATGAGCTCTCACCTTCTGTGCTCGCCAGGTTACAGGCCTCATCGGCCTTCCTGATATGAGCTCTCACCTTCTGTGCTCGCCAGGTTACAGGCCTCACCCAGCCTTCCTGGTTATGAGCTCCCACATGCTGTGGTCGCCAGGTTACAGGCCTCATCGGCCTTCCTGATATGAGCTCCCACATACTGTGGTCGCCAGGTTACAGGCCTCACCCGGCCTTCCTGAGTATGAGCTTCCACATGCTGTGGTTGTCAGGTATCAGGCCTCACCGTCCTTCCTGATATGAGCTCCCACTTACTGTGCTCGCCAGGTTACAGGCCTCACCGGCCTTCCTGATAAGAGCTCCCACATACTGGGTATCAGGTTACAGGCCTTACAAGCCGTCCTGATATGAGCTCCCACCTACTGTGGTCGTCAGGTTACAGGCCTCACCGGCCTTCCTGGTTATGAGCTCCCACATTCAGTGGTCACCAGGCTTCAGGCCTCCTCGGCCTTCCTGGTTATGAGTTGTCACATGTCAGGTTTCAGGCCTCACCAGGCCTTCCTGAATGTAAACTCCCACTCACTGTGGTCGCTAGGGTGTGGTTGTGAGCTTTCACATGTCAGGTTGCAGGCCTCATCAGGCCTTCCTGAATGTGATCTCCCACACATTTTGACTATCAGGTTATAGGCCTCATCTGGCCTTCCTGGTCATGTCAAAACCATACGTATGGTAAGTCACATGATGGAACATCTTGTGTACTTTCTAAAATCCATTTTTATGGTCAGGGTCATGCGCTGTTAGCCTGGCTCCGCCCTCCTACGCACTTCCGCGTACCGCATTGTAGGCGGTAGACGACATATTCAGAGTTACAGTTAATAAAACCATTCGTCTTGAATTCTCTCTGCGTTCTCAAATCACAAAAAATCTTACTCTGAATGACACCCTCACAATGGCTGCAAGAACCACACCTATATGTCCCCCACAATCCTTTTTCTAACCATGTTTTTTGTTTAGGACCTGGAAGGTAGCTTCTTACAAGTTTGTCCATTTGTCCAGAATTCAAGACGAATGGTTTTATTAACTGTAACTCTGAATATGTCGTCTACCGCCTACAATGCCCATGTGGGTGTTTCTATGTGGGTAGAACTAAAAGAAAACTAAAAGAGCGGTTTTATGAACACAAATACGCAATCCGAGTCAACAACGAAGATTACCCTATGGCCAAACACTATAAAGAAGTACATCATAGTGATCCATCATCTTTGAGAATTCAGGGCATTGAAATTATTAAAAAATCAATACGTGGAGGTGACATCTTAAAACGGTTATTGCAACGTGAAACTTTTTGGATATGGAGTTTTAAAGCAATGGATTATCCAGGATTAAATGAGGAGATAGACTATAGACCTTTTCTGTGATTCTTTAATATTGTTTTTCTTGTGACTACCTATTTCTCATATGTATTTTATATGTATATGTGTATGCATGAGTTCATGCGTGCTACCTGTTGCTTGTTATTTACAATGCAACCAACAGCTTTAGTGCTGTGAATCAGGTGAGAGGTGTGCCTTATCAATATATGCATGAGTGTATATGCATGCTGTTTTTGTTGCTTGTATATTTTTCGTTTTTTTATTGTGATCAATAGATTCGTTGCTGAGAACCATGTGAGAGATGTGCCCTAGCAATATATGCATGAATATATATGCATGCTATTTGGTGCCTGTGTTTTTTGTTTTTTGTTTTTGTTTTGTTTTGTTTTTTACTGTGATTTATAGTTTTAGTACTGGGAACCGTGTGAGAGGTGTGTCTTAGTAATTACCTGTGTAGACCTTCAACACCTGTATGATTACTTGCACCTGTGTTTGTTTCTACTAGTGTGTCTTTGTTATTATAAGATCAGTTTTCTATCTGCTTCACTATGCCCTGAAGAAGGCTCCATGCCGCTACGCGTGGGTGTTTTAAAATTGTCTGTTTAGGACATGTCATTTTTCCAATAAAGACATTTTAACTAAGGAGTGCCTCGGTCATCAGAGATTTCTTTTCTCTACACTGTCTCTAAAGATGTTCTACCTTGGACCGAAGAGCACCCAAATTAAACTCAAAAGGAATTGAGCACGCCATTCATCCTGAATCCAAACAATATATTTTTTAGGGTTTGAAAGACGTAATCAGGAACCATCACATCCAAGGGGAACGTCCAATATTGATCATAGAATTATTTTCAACCTGACGTTTCAACATGGAATACATACAGCATAACATAATGCACTGACCGATTATAGAAATGATACACAAACAGCAGTTTTAAAGGTCATGCATTTGTTATTTGCATAACTCAAACAATCAATAGACAGTATAATGTGTGTTTGTGTGTGTGTGTGTGTGTGTGTGGTTTTTATTTTGTCATGTGTTTTGTGTCCATTTTCTCAGTGTGGACATCCTTTATCCACTTGTTTTTCCTCTATGTGGAAAGACTGCTGTCCGTAGTCTCTGCAATGGTTTGTTTCTGAAATCTCTTATTTCTCTTCTCATTGTCCATTCTTTTCCACTTGGATCATAAGTCCGTCTAGAAGAAGCAGTCACTGGTGTTGTTCGAGTCTGTGCCTCTTCATCAGTTCCATCCATCCCATGGTGGGTCTCAGGGTCTTGCAGATCTGTAAATCTCTGTATTCTGTTATTTTTCTTGAGAAAATCCCCTGGCTCCACTGGTTCTACTTCCTTCTCGTCCTTCAAACGACCATATCATCTTTCTCCAGAGGAGGTTACACATTTCAGACAAACATCTCGATGCTTATATCTGAAACAATGATCAAAAGAAGAGGTTGCCCCCCTTTCCCCCACAATCATCTTTTCACGTTCAAACATGAAAGTCACAGAATTTTCATCTCAAAACATCAAACATTGGTAATGTTCTTAAATTATTTCTAAGCATAATGCCATTAAAACATTTATTATAAATTACAACTACATATCAATGCTAATAAAACATGTTTCATAAATCATAAAGAATCACCCCCCTTTTGATAGTAAACCTTTTTCTAAAATGTGTTACTTAACTAATTCTAATTTGCATCAGCATCTGCTTGGGACTGAGCAACAGTCATGTTGCTCGTGCAGTGATATGTTTGACAAGGTGTAAATCGCTTCTTCTTCATTTCCTTTCAACAGTGCCAACTGGGTTTCTAAATTGACTATTTTTTTAAGCAAACCACGATAGCCCATCTTTCTTTTGTGTGAAAAGTGACACTGTCTTGCCTTGTGCCCCATCATTCCACAAGCAAAACAAACAACTTCCTGATCTTCCTTTCTTTTCTCCAAACAGTGCCTTGCAATGTGACCATCCTTTCCACATGCATAGCAAAGAATAACACCTTCTGAATTTATTCTTGCAAATCTCCTTGGTCTATGATGGAGACCATTAGACAATGTAGTAGAACATTCTCTCCCGCCAAAGGCAGCAACTGGATGTCTAGATTTGACAGTTTTCATTTGAATATTTGCATTAGCATTATTGTTGTAAAATTGTGTCATTTTACCAATAATGTCATTATATTCAGAGAGTGGTGTCACAAGCATTGTCACAGCAGACCGGGTGAGTGGGTCACATTTGTTAATCAAGGCAGACTTGAAACTGACATCATTCTTAGTAATATCAGGATTCCCACTGAAAGTTTTAAACATCTCCAATAATCGTTCTGAAAATGCTGCTGGATGCTCCCCTTTCCTCATGTGCATCTCAGATATTTTATCCCAATTAACTGACATCACACCTAAGACTTCAAGCAGTCCCTTTTTCCTCTCTGACTTATTAGCCTTTCTGTCCTTTACTTTCTGAGTTAAGGCTCCAGACAAAGTGTCAGGCAAGCACATTCTCAACAAAACGCATGCATCACCATCTGTTAAATTGTAAACTTCAGCGTATTCCTCCAAGTTTTTCAGAAAATCTAATGGATCTTGTTTGGCAGGATCAAATTTACCAATATTTTTGATCACAGTTTCTAGTTCAGTTGGATTAAATCCTCGGACTATCGTAGAGGTCATTGGTTCTTCCCTTCCTTCACTAGCACGCATAGTCGTAGTACTATGGACTGGTGCCATGGGAAATTTTTCCCAACCCTCAGTGCTGTCTTCCTGCAAATCTGGCATTTCTGGAACTGGGTCACACAATGTGACACCTAACAATGTCTTACTACGGTTTTTCTCAGTTGTGCCATTCTTTATCATAAACTGACAAGCCGCCTTTGCTTCCTCCAAATTGTTGGACAATGTTTCCACAGATGATTTAAGCATACTATTGTTAGTTCTCAGAAGTGCAATCTCATTATGCATCTTGACCTTTTCTTCTTTCCATATCGTTTCACTAGCCAGGTAATTTTTTGTAGAAATTACCCCAACACTGAGTCGCTCATTTTCAGCCTCTAACTCATCTACTCTCCTCCTAGTTACTTTGTATGAAGCAAAAAGTGCTTGAAGCGCATTAGCCATTTTCCCATTTTTGTTCTTAGGCATTTTGGGATCATTTTCAAACTTAGAGATAGCCCACTTGTACGGTTTGTCAACAATATTCTCTATTCCGTCAAACATTCCCTGAGAACCGTGTTTAGCGATGTATTTAACAATAATTTCTTCCATTTTCAAAAG
Organism: Rhinichthys osculus; assembly: GCA_029959095.1. NCBI lineage: Eukaryota > Metazoa > Chordata > Actinopteri > Cypriniformes > Leuciscidae > Rhinichthys > Rhinichthys osculus. The sequence goes on from JARWKJ010000024.1 coordinate 795,577, forward strand.
TCTTATCAGGCTTTAGAGTATCTCGTGATCTAATAGTTATTCACAAAGTCTGATTTTAAATAACTACACGTTATCTAGTTCCTTTGAGATATCCGTCTAATTATTCACAGCTTCAGTAGGCCTACTTCGGACGCAAATTAACAAAATAGCCCCACTACCTGAGGCTTCTAAACTTAACCATGGCCACAATCCATTTGACCTTAAATTTCACTACACAAAACAGTTTTAAAAAACACTGTACAAAACCACACTACGTCGTGTTTTATGTTATTTTCTTAAAACAGTTTACTTATCCGCCGTACTTCGGGCATAAACAATATCAAATTTAAAACACTGCCACAGTACGTCAGGCAAAACCACACTGCTTCGGGTTCTTGTTTTAAATTCCACAGAGCCGTAAAGTGTCAGACTCACGAATCTACACTATAAAACACAATCGTTGTGAAATAATTCTGTGACCACACTGCGTCCGGTCTTATTTACTTACTTTAGAATTTCCTCAGAATTATAACAACTTCACAATCGGTTTCAAGTACATTAGAAACATACACATTTGTTTCAGTTACTTTAGAAACAACTGATCTAATATAATTTTGCCACCACACTACTTTGGGTTGATTCACTTACTTTAGAATCTCAACAGAATTATAAGAGACCGACACCAAGTTTCAGTTACTTTAGAAACTTTACACTTAAGCACTTTGTTTCAACTACTTTAGAAACAACAATTCCAATACAACTCTGTCACCACACTACTTCGGGCTGATTCAATTCCGTTAGAATCTTAAACAAAATTGTACAGAATAGGCTTAACAACTCCTCCTGCTAAGACTGAATAAACCAAATTCTCTTCTGTCCTTAAATTTTCCTTTTCTAGATTTTTTTAAACGAGGGGGTTTCCTGACAAAAAACAGCATAAATGAAAGAAAACAGCTTTTTCTTACCTTTCCTCACTTTTTGTTGGAAACTCCTGGAAGGGTGGCTCGCCAATGTAAGAAAAAATGATGTGGACGTCGAAGATCTCAAAAATTAAGTTTATTACAGCATAGCAGTGGCAAGATACACGGAGCACCTTGGGTTCACCGGCGTCCAAATGAACCCCGAAATAATCTCAGCTCAAACATTTTATACTGTATTCCATTCGTCTTCCCCCTCAGCATGTAAATTAAGTACAAGAGTCAGCCCATTTCCCCAGTCCTGATCTCATCAACATAACAGTCTCATTCCCATCTTGATGATAATCCAATCAGCCCAACTGATTCTTTTAACTTACAATAGAGAGAACAGGACTGGCAGAACTCTCATGCTTAAAGGAGCATTTCACCCCTGGGAACCTTGATCTTCATTGAAAGTGGGTCATATATGTATTCGAAATCTGTCAAAATTGTCAAATTTGGTGCCTTTTTGACGAGTTATAACAGAAAGTAACTTTATAGCGCATTAGTTTGGTAAACCACATTTCCCACAATGCAACGCGTTTGAACAGCTCCAGAAGCCACTCCCACTAATCCAGAACACTGCCTATGCGTGACCCGCCTATACGAGAATGCATTACGCTAGCTAAAGTTAGCACTTGAGTTTGAAAATCATTTGCAATCTCATTCTTGATTTATTCCTTCTTACTATTTATTTTGAAATGGTGAACTATTCTATGGTACCGGGATGTTCAGTCACCTCAAGGAAAGGTCCAAATGTAAGTTTTCATGCCCTACCGAGAGATTTGGAGCGATGCAAACAGTGGCTAAGAGCGATGTCTTTACCAGACACGATGGAAAACCAAAAAACAAGAAGGTTTGCAGTCTACATTTTAAGAAGGAAGACTACGAAGAAAATGTACTTGGAATGAAGAAACCCGTCCTTCTGGATACTGCGATTCCGTCAGTGTTTACCTTTCAAGACGACGATGAACAGCCTGGAACATCTGGCATTAGCGGTGCTAAACGCATTCGCTTAGAGGTAAGAGACTCGCTCCTATTTCTGATTACACTTATACATTCGTCTGTTGTAAAATCGAACATCAAATATAATTTTGCTGTTTATAAAGTAATTCTGCCATCTCCCGCATGTTTTCCTTGGTAGTGCTCAATGTGTTTGTGTAAATATACTCCATTCGTCAACAGTGAAGAAGTTATGAAGTAAATTAGCAATGAAACTTCAACAATGTTTTTGGTATATGTGTTGGTTCTGCTGTAAATTAATATTGTTTGACGTAAGATGTTTTTCCGAAATCTTATAACGTTTCTGAACGTTTGCTATTTCAGACGGGAACTGATGCTGATTTGTTGTCGTTGTCGTCGTCTGATGATGAACAGTTTCTCATTACCTCAACACCAGCCAAGAAACCTAACCCTATACAAGCAGCAGAGTTTGTAAGTCTGCACATCATATTGTCCATAATGGATTTCTAAAACTTATTGTAGTGCTTAAATTATTTTAATTTTAAAATTATTTTAATTTTAAAGAGTACAATTTCTGTTTTTCAAAGCCAACATGCCCAAGTACACCTGGAGCACTCAATACAAGTGTCAGCAGCATTGAAGTTTTGCCAACGGACTCAAGCTATCAGCTTGAGTCAACCATACCCCCCCCCACATCATCGTCATCTTCAGAAGAAGAAGGCGTAAAGGATTGGCGTGGAAAAAAAATTATTGTAAATGAATCATGCCTAATGTCACTTTTCAAATTCTGCCAGATGTGTGGGAAACCAATATCATCAAAGGACATCAATGATACTGGGGCACAGAGGAAGGTGAATTGGATATGTCTTGGGGGCCATTCAGGGACTTGGACATCTTCACCTGATGTTAGAGGAATGCCTGAGGTAAATCTCCTTTCTGCGGCTGCTGTTCTGTTCAAGGGTGGAACATTCACAGAACTTTCAGACTGGTGCACAACAATGGGTGTCCAAATGATTGGACAAACTACTTTTTATGCCATCCAGAGCACATATTTGCACCCTGCTGTTGAACACTTGTATGAAGAAAGAAGAAGAGAAATCTTAGCAAGGGTTTATTTGGAACAGGAGGATGGGAAGCGCCCACATTTGGCGAGTGATGGACGATGTGACTCACCAGGTTTTAATGCAAAGTACTGTCATTACACATTTATGTTAGATGATACAAAGGAGATACTTCACCAAGAACTGGTGCAGGTAAGATAGATTTACAAGGAATGCATAATAAAGAAAATACACATTATGCTATGTTGAAAAATGTGATAGATTCAAACTTATCAAACTTGATTCTTTAGTCAACAGAGGCCACTAGCTCTGGAGCCATGGAGCCACTAGGTTTTAGAAGGGGAATGACAGAGCTTTTGGACTTGGGCCTTGACGTTGAGGTGATGACCACGGACCGCTCTTCATCAATACGAAAGATCATGAAGGAACAATATCCGAATATTCAGCATGAATTTGATATCTGGCACACAGCCAAAGGTATGTTTTTTTTTTTTTTCAATGTTGTAAACACACTCACGCAATACTCTATACTTCTCAGTATACATAAACGAGTCACTCCTCAAACCCTTCCAGATCTGTGCAGCCTTAAATAACTTATCCAATGTAATGTGTTGGATGTGCACAATGCATAAATAACTAGAATTTTTTTTTTTTATTGTATTTACGTTACAATTACGAACACAGGCTTCCGGAATAAAATGCTGATGAAGGGGAAAAAAAAGGACAATGCAATCCTTCTCGCATGGTCCAGGTCAGTGTTGGTTTGAAATCTTTTACAATTTCCATTGAAATTTTATATCAAAATATTTGAAAGTACTAATTTCAATGTCTTTCACAGGTCTGTTGTAAACCACATGTGGTATTCATGTGCCACGAGTAACGGAATGAGGGAATGAGGGAGAGGGCCTACCTTGCCATCCTCGACCATAATGAGAACATTATAAAAAGGGAACAAGCCACCACAGTGAAAGGTTTGTTGCCATGTATGCTCTTTTAATAGTATTGTCATGTTGTTTTATATAATCAATATAAAATTTATATATATATATATATATATATATATATATATATATATATACACTAAATTGAAATATATTAATTTGGTAGAGACCTGTAATGCAATACAATTTTTATTCTGATTTGATGATTTTTACTTTTTTGTTCTGTTTTTATTATATTCATTGTCATTTATAGGAGAAGTACGTTACAACCAAGTGTACTGCAAGAAATCCAAGCAGTGGATACTGAAAAAAATCTTCACGGCACACACAACAAATTTTGTTGGAGAACTCATCGAGAGAGTACTTGAATATAGACGCAATGCAAACATCAAGTACAAAACACCAAACTCCTCACTTGCCATGCCACAACCGGATTTGCCACCCAACATTGCCCCTCTACCAAAACCGTCAAAGGAGACTGCCAAAGCTTTATTCAAAAGCCTCTTCTGAGACCTCTACCCATTGGAAATTCCATCTCTTTGACTGTTCTGGGACAATACAATCTGTGTCTTTTTATATGCCCTAAATAATGCACGTGTTTATATATATTGTACTTTAACTAAATTAATCTTGTTTACTTGTTTATCTTGTTATTTAAATCTCTTGTCTACTCAGGAAGCATTTTTTTAAATTTGTAAATAAAAAAAATAATTTATTTCTGTCTACACTAAAGTTCATCAGTATAACTTGGAGGTTAAATTGATTTAGAAAAAAAAACTTTGCAATTTTAACTGGCACAATAAGATGTAAAAACAATGTAGACATACACATTAATTTGCTATCTACTGTCATAATGTTAAAAGTTGGTTACTAGTTCCAATTGCTAAACTACTATCATACTGTCACGGTAGATGTATTCGCTGGTTCCTTCTAGTCTTGTGTTTATGTTGTTGTATGAGTGCACGTGTGCTAGGGGCGTGTCTGTATGTCATTACCTGATCCACTCCAGCTGTTCATCATTACAATCACCAGCTGCAGTTCATCTCACCACGCTTCTTAAACTCACCGCTGTTCTCTCACCTTTGTCAGATCGTTGTTTGATGTTCCCCTGTCTTCTGGTTCGTGTTCCTGCCTGGTGTTTCCTGTTCGTCGTCTTCTGTGTGGATTTGGATCGTCTCACCGTTTGTCTGCACGTCACCGGTATTGACCATCGAAGTCCCTGCGTCACCTATCTCCACCTGGCTCACTGCACCCTGGACTTGTGTGTTTTGTGCTTTGAATAAATATTGTATTATACTCGCGATTGCTTCCTGTGTTTCTGCCTAATATGACACATACATAAATAAGAAGCAACACTATTAGAACAAAATTTAATTGAATGTTATACATTTATTGAAATATTTATATAACAACAACAAAATATATATTATCAAAAGTTAAAGTTCCTCCTGGGCGTCTTCGACTTCTTGGTGCCCGCGGTACTGGCCATCTGGAGCTGGATATTTTTGCCGAATTGCCTGCACAACACAAGCGGGTAGAACGATGCGACGTCCTCTGCCTAATCTCTCTCCTTGCAGGACCCATTCAAGGAAGTGCCGGTATGCAACTAGACGATATTGTCTAAAACATATTGAGAATAAAGTTAGCGATATTTTGTATTTAGGTGCCACAGTAGTAAACAATGCCACATTAGACTGTTTGTGCATTTAAACATGGTATCTTATGCCGCATTCCAGGCAACCTGTAATTTTCAACCTGTGTTTTTTCAACTCGTAACTGGGAGTACATCTATCTAGTACGAATTCACGGGGGGAATGTCACGGGTTTGACTGCCGTTCCAGTGCACTTTCACGGGTATAAGGTTGGAAAAACAAGGGTTACAGGTTGCCTGGAACGATGTACTCCCAGTTACGAGTTGGAAAAACACGGGTTACAGGTTGCCTGGAACGCGGCATTACTGCACAAACAGTTCACTGTTGACGTTACGTTTTAAACGGGAATCATAACGTGACAATGCTTTAAGATATTGTTTATATTTGACGAGATTAATCAGATATACATGTAAAACACTTACTTTACAGTCAGGCGTCCATTTCTCCCTGCTGGCTTCGGCTTTCGTTTCCAGTTAATTTTCGGGATGCGGAAATATGTATCTAGGACGCCTCTGTCCATATGCGGTGCGAAACTCGGATGGTTCACAACACAACACTCCATGTCCGTGTCTGCCTCTGACATTTCTTCTAGAAGGAATTGGCATTTTAGAGATTCTTTGCAGCAGACAGACTCTAGCTCGGTGTCCATAGGCACACAGTTACAGCACGAGCACCACCAATTCGCTACAGAGCGAGCAAGCCCGGGCTTCTCGTCCGCGCCGGGCTGGTCTCCTGCGGCGGCCGCTGCCGCCGCCGCCGCCGCCGCCTCTTGTTCCTCCATCAGCCTCAGCTGCTCTTCGCTATATTGCGGCTCGTATAAATAGCCACGAACATCAGTTTCGAGCAAAAGATTTTCAAAATCCTCGTCTTTCATATCGTGTGTCGTAAATTCAGGCATTATGGTAAATCTAACTCCTTGGGCGCTTGTTAGCTTAGCTTGCTGTCTTCCAAGCAAGATGGCGGATTAATAGTTTAGTTTCTTCAGGTTTAGTCCTGATCTGTAATAGGCCGGTGGGGTGAGTGGGTCCCACGCCCTTGAATAATAATGAGCTAAAGGCTGTAGTTTTCTTAATATGCAATGAAATTTACCTTCCGTCCTATCGTGACGCAAAATGATGATATTTACGTCACGATAGGACGGAAGTAAAACACTTAAATCCTTTTTTCTCCCATCTCAGAAAAAAACAAGCAAAATTCCACCATCATTATAATATATGACTGGGTTTCTAACAATACAAACCTTAATGCAAATGGGTGAAGTGACCCTTTAACAGGTGACATCATCATCACAACTCCAAAATGCAAAGCACAATGTACATCACTTCAATGTAAAACGGTCAAATGTTAGGGTGATAACTTTTATTTTAAGTCCCTGTAATCAAGATGGTTCTTGATTGCCTGCTGTCGCTCCCATTCTATAGGTGATAACCGTGACTCTGTGCATATTACTTACATATTACTGAGATTGGAATGAATTGTCTCTTATGATAAATAAGCTCTTTTAGTGAAGGAACATTGACAATATATATTGGAGTGGAAGTTGGATCGGAGCAGACTATATTTTCTTACAATGTTTTTGAAACTTTTATTTTTTTTCTTGTTTTGCAGATATGTGAATGTGGACCTGCACAGATTGCGATATATCAGTGGGAAGTAGGTACGAGTTACTAAAACATTTGAGATTAATTCATGGTCATTATGGGCGCAAATGTACATATCCTTGTACATACACAGACTGCCCATGTACGTTCACATCATGGAAGAGTCTTATGAGCCATACTTATAAAGCCCATGGAAAAAACGCTACTCCAACGTCATCCGTTTTATCTAATTTCCAGTGTCAGCTTTGTAAATGTAAGGAATTATCAACAGAAAGAGAGTATTTCCTTCATATCCATGCTCATCTGAAGCGACATGAGACTGTGCCTTGTGCATTTGTAGGATGTACATTTCAAACTAATGTGTACGGCACTTATAACTTATAACAGAAACAGGAAACACAGCAGTTACACCTTAAAGGACTTTAAAACTGAAGTTATTACGTTTACTGATAACTTGCCAGAGTCCTCAGAAAGTTGTGCTACTGAGGAGGTTGCTGTTTTTACAGAAGAGTTAGAACATTTAGGCTTTGATACACTTTCAGATACAGCAAATTATAGGGAAATTGTTGAGGACCTGCCCAAATTAATAGAGCAAAGAGTTGCTTCCATCTTATTACGTCTCGAAAACATTTCACATGTTCCATCTGTGGCTGTTGATGAAGTTTTGGATGAAATTAACTACTTGCTGAGCTCTGCATCTGTACCTGTGACCAAAGGTATTATTACTGGTGTGTTCTCTAAACACAATTTGCAGATTGATGATGTGATTGTTAGTGAGCTTGCTGCTGTTGTGTGTGAATTAAATCCATTAGGTAAAGCTATAGGAAAGAAAGGGCCTCTGGGTACAGCCTTTAAGCGAAAGCAATATTACAAAGAACATTTCCGTGTTGTGGAGCCTGTTGAGTTTATTCTGGATGCAAAAAAGAAAAGGACCTTTCAGTACGTTCCTTTACTCCAGTCATTGCAGCAGATTTTGTCTAACACTTGCATTCTTGAAAACATTGTAAAAGGCCAAAAAACGGGCAGAGAGCAAGAGGGATCTCTCACAAACCATCAACAGCAGTACAAGTCTTATAGGGACGGTCAGTACTTTAAAGAGAATAGTTTTCTCTGTAGTGATGAATTGCGACTTTCAATTACACTTTATGTGGATGATTTTGAGATTTGTAACCCTCTTGGAACATCACGCAAAAAACATAAACTGTGTGGTGTCTACTGGATTCTGAGTGATTTGTGGGCAGGTTCAAATTCTGCAGTGTCTTCCATTTATCTAGCTATCTTATGCAAGACAGATGATATTAAGACAAATGGATATGAAAGAGTTTTGGAGCCTCTTCTAAAAGACCTGGCTACATTGGAACACTTCGGTGTTTTCATCTCCCAGCTCGGTCACTCTGTCAAAGGCACAGTCCAGTCTGTGGTAGCAGACAATCTTGGAGCTCATGGCTTAGCTGGCTTTGTTGAGAGTTTTTCTGGGCATTACATATGCAGATTTTGTACAGCACAAAAATCTGAGATTCAGTGTAAAGATGTCAAATCTGTTGCTTACCCCCTTCGAACAAGAGATATTCACAAAGCACATGTTGACGTTGCAGAGAAGAGCAATAGTAACTACTGTGGAGTTAAAAAAAAGTGTGTTCTTTCTGAAAGCCTTGCCCATTTTGACGTAAGCACAGGTTATCCTCCTGATATTGCTCACGATTTGTTTGAGGGTATTGTTCCGGTGGAGCTAGCAAAATGCTTAAATCTTCTTATTTCAAAGAAGTATTTCACTCTTGACTCCCTAAATTCCTTAATCCAGAATTTTACCATACAAGCAGGGTGACAAAACCAATAGACCACATGTTATTCAACGCACATTTTCTTCCAAAAAAACAATCGGCGGAAATGCTCATGAAAATTGGAACCTGCTGAGACTAATTCCATTTATGGTTGGTTTGTCCGTACCAGAGGATGAGCTTGCATGGCAAGTCATTTTAGAACTAAAAGACATTGTCGAGTTAGTAGTTGCTCCTGTCCACACTGAGGAGACACTTGCATTTTTAGATTTCAAAATCTCTGAGCAAAGACAAAGGTACCTTGAACTGTTTCCTGGATGTGTCTTACCAAAACATCACTACCTAGAGCACTACCCTCAGATGATTCGTTGCTTTGGGCCTCAGGTTAGATTATGGACTGCGTTTTGAGTCAAAACATAGCTTTTTTAAACAAATTGCTCGACACACAAATTGCTTTAAAAACATCGCACTGTCACTTGCAGCAAAACATCAACTGATGATTGCATATTACATGCATTCGTCAAGCGTCACTAAACCCATACTAGAGGTCACAAAAGTCTCTGAAATTCCTGTTGATGTCCTTAACGAGGATGTAGTTTCAGCCCTCAAGGAAAAATTCCCAAATGTCACAAAAGTGCATTTAGCTAAAAATGTGACAACCCAGCTAACAAAATTATGTTCTAAGAACGTTGTGGGAACGTTGGTTTAAAATGTTCTAAAAACGTTGAAATGTCCAGTTTGCTTAACGTTGCTGGAACGGTATCTTAATGTTAGCAAAACGTTGCTGGAACGTTAGCATAATGTTACTGGAACGTTATCTTAAGGTTAGCATAATGTTGCTGGAACGTTATCTTAAGGTTAGCATAATGTTGCTGGAACGTTAGTATAATGTTGCTGGAATGTTATCTTAAGGTTAGCATAACGTTGGTGGAACGTTAGCATAATGTTGCCGGAACGTTAGCATAACATTGCTGGAACGTTAGCATAACATTGCTGGAACATTAGCATAACGTTGTGGGAACGTTGATTTGAAATGTTCTAAAAACGTTGAAATGTCCAGTTTGCTTAACGTTGCTGGAACGGTATCTTAATGTTAGCAAAACGTTGCTGGAACGTTAGCATAATGTTACTGGAACGTTATCCTAAGGTTAGCATAATGTTGCTGGAACGTTATCTTAAGGTTAGCATAACGTTGGCGGAACGTTAGCATAATGTTGGCGGAACGTTAGCATAACATTGCTGGAACGTTAGCATAACATTGCTGGAACATTAGCATAACGTTGTGGGAACGTTGATTTGAAATGTTCTAAAAACGTTGAAATATCCAGTTTGCTTAACGTTGCTGGAATGGTATCGTAATGTTACCAAAACGTTGCTGGAACGTTATCTTAAGGTTAGCATAATGTTGCTGGAACGTTAGCATAACGTTGCTGGGACATTATCTTAAGGTTAGCATTACGTTATTGGAACCTTATCTAAAGGTTAGCATAATGTTGTTTAAACATTATCTAAATGTTAACATAACATTATATTAAGGTAAGCATAATGTTGCTGGAAAGTTATCTTAAGGTTAGCATAACATTGCTGGAATGTTCTCCTAAGGTTAGCATACCGTTGCTGGAACGTTATATTAAGGTTAGTATAATGTTCATGGAACGTTCTTGCCCCAAAAATTGTATTAACAATACAACATTCAAATTAAGAATAATGTTTCTACATCATTCTTTCAACTTTATTTTTTTAAACAGCCACGTGAATTACATGTGCCCACTTTTTATATAACTGCACACTTTTACAGAACATCAAAACGTTGAAAATTATTATCATTTATTATCATTTTCTGATGTGAAATGCTACATTAGAGCTTAAAAAAAAAATTATAACATTTTAATGAACAGGAAACAGCTGTTCTGGTTCTAAACTAGCACTGAGGTCCAGTCTGTGATTCAGTATCTTCATGCTCCGTCTGTAAAGTGAACAGATTTACTAATGGTGATTTATCATTTCATAAACATTTAATAATAATAACAACAATGTGGCTACTCCATAAAGGTTAACCCTTAAGTTATTTAGGTTGTACTTTGTGTACTACTTGTTTTAATTATCCTGATTTCTTTTGATTATTTTAATTTCTTCTATGTAAAGCAATTTGAATTACCATTGTGTATGAAATGTGCTACATAAATAAACTTGCCTTGCCTTGCCTTACTATACATATTAAATCACACAAGATTCAAATATAGCTTACAAATGTAATGGAATTACAATGGAAAGGTTCATTACGCATTGTAAAGGATTACACCAGAAAATGAAAAGAAAACACGCAGGACATTTACATTTACATTTAGTCATTTAGCAGACGCTTTTATCCAAAGCGACTTACAACTGAGGACTAAACCAAGCGAGTCATCGTGAAGAGGCAAAAGCAACGCAAGAAGTGCTCAAAATACAAAGTTCAGACATAGCTCAGAGTAGCATAAGCCAGGCAAGCGAGGATTTAGAGGAAAGGATTTTTTTTTTTTTTTTTTTTTAAGTTAAGTGCTCCCGGAAGAGATGAGTTTTCAGTTGTCTTTTGAATGTTGTCAGGGATTCTGCATTCCGGATGAGGGTGGGGAGATCATTCCACCAGCATGGAACCGTGAATGAGAATGTTCTGGAGAGTGATTTTGTGCCCCGCTGTGATGGTACCACGAGCCGTCGCTCATTGACCGATCGTAGGCTTCTGGTAGGGATGTAGACTTGTAGTAGTGAGTGGAAGTAGGAGGGAGCTGAACCTGTGGTCAATCTGTAAGCAAGCGTCAAAGCCTTGAACTTGATGCGAGCAGCGAGTGGTAGCCAGTGCAGAGAGATGAGCAGAGGAGTGACGTGGGCCCTTTTGGGCTCGTTGAAGACCAGACGAGCTGCAGCATTCTGGATCATTTGTAGAGGTTTAGTTGCACATGATGGAAGTCCAGCCAGAAGAGCATTGCAGTAATCGAGCCTAGAAATGACCAGGGCCTGGACGAGAAGTTGTGTTGCATGCTCAGTTAGGAAAGGCCTGATCTTCCTGATGTTGTGCATAGCAAACCTGCATGATCGAGCTGTCTTTGTAATGTGGTCTGTGAAGGTCAGCTGATCATCAAAGATTACACCAAGATTTCTGACCGACCTTGATGGGGTGATTGAGGATGACTCTAGCTGGATAGTGAGGTCGTGCTGTAGAGACGGATTGGCAGGGAGGACGAGAAGCTCAGTCTTTGCCAGGTTGAGCTGCAGGTGATGTTCCTTCATCCATGCCGAGATGTCCGCCAGACAGCTTGAGATCCGTACAGCTACTGTGGGATCATCTGGTTGAAATGAGAGGTAGAGCTGGGTGTCATCAGCATAGCAATGGTAAGAGAAACCATGTGCCTGTATGATAGGTCCCAGTGATGTGGTGTAAATGGAGAAGAGGAGCGGTCCGAGAACTGAACCCTGAGGAACGCCTGTGGTCAGTTGATGTGCTTTGGATACCTCACCTCTCCATGTGACCTTGAAAGACCTACCTGTGAGATAGGACTCAAACCAGTTGAGGGAATGTTACTCACCCTTGATTCCCGATGAGGAGCGTACTTCAAGGTGTCTGAAATATATTCCTCTAATACCTTGATGGGCACCTTCGGGTACATCTTTTGGCAAGCCTCTAAAAATAAGTTTACATCATGGTTTAGTGGAACTTCAGTAAAAATGTTAGGAAAACATGGACCTAAAAAAATATAATTAATGTCATGATATCTTTAACAAACATAAGTCCCATTTTTGCAATCAGATCACTGAAACCATATTAAAGTAGTCAGAAATGCATGTGAGCACATTGCATGTTAGGGCTGTGTTCAAAATATCACTATAAAGCTGTATTAGGGATGCAACGGTACACGGTAAAATACCGGACCGTTCGGTCAGCCCTGCACGGGACAATCTACCCTCGTGTCCCGCGGGACTTCGGTTTTGCCATTGAGTTCGCGCTGATCCTTTTAGTTTTTGCTTTAAGCCTTGTTTATACTCGACGCGTCCGCACGAGCCCGAGTCTCCGCTGACTGCGCGCACCTCTTCAAACGGACGAGGCGTTTATACTTGACGCGCTCGCCGTTGTGCTATTCTGTGAAACGACAGGGGGCGACTCGGAGTAATTCTCCTCTAAACCATCAGCAGTGAAGAAGTAGTTTGCCGTTTATTAGTAGTTTATTAATTGCTGATTCATAAAAGAGTAATAAATGCAGTAGGTTTATTGTAGCCTACGTTCACTGCATGTAAACTAGTTAAACAACTGAAGCCTGAGTGTTTAAACCTTAATTTCATCAGCAGGGCTTACTTCTATTATTGTAGGCTTATTTTGTAAATGTAACCAATTACTTTAGACAAGTGCAAACTGGGTACCGTTGCACCCCTAAGCTGTATCGTCACATAATCCTTGCTAATATTGCTGAATACCTCTGATTTGCATCGGGTGGTTCTTTGCCTTAGCGTCGTGCATTCAAATTGTGTAATGAAAAGCTAGCTGTGAATCATCCCACTTATATTAGGGTCATTTGCCAGCATTTACCATTTAAAGTTGTTATTGATGTTTGCAGCACAATATTTGACTTGGAGACTAAAAATCATGGTTATTTTTGTCAAGTTATGACTCGTTAGGTTTAGCATGTTCTGTCCGCCTTTAATCAGACACAGAGATAAAGTAGTGCATAAGATTACATTTATTTGAATGAATTATTAGCATTTATTTATATTCTCATAAGAGAAAGAGAGATTTGTACCAGTGTCTTTTTAGTGTCTCTCTCTATTAACGATGAAGCTATGCGTTTAATTAAAAATATTGATGTAACCCCCTCGTTGCTGAGAAATATAATGTAGCGAATCAGTAGCAAAGCTTTTTTATTATATTGTTGCATGTCACACGATATATTATACATCCCTAGCACCTTTAAATTTAAAGAGCACATTAATATAAAACCGTGATTCAACTGACTTGGAACTACCTGTGCATTAAACAGTTTTGTGTTGTACCAAAACACACGGATTCAAGTGAAAATGGTAGCTGCCCAACTTATCCTTTTCATTTGCTTTCGAACTCACTCCTACCTTATGTTAGCCTGGATGCCAGCCCGAATCCCGCCCAGAACATTTTTTGGTCGGGAAGTTCGGTCTGGACTCGATCCATTGAGGAGTAATTATGATCAGCCAAAAAAAGGTCGGACCAATCAAATTGCCAGGGCGGGCTTTATACGATGATTGACAGATGAGGTGCATGTACGTAATCATCACGTCATCGAAGAGCGCTTGGGTTGAATTCGTTTACAACAGATAACTGCCGCTGGAGAATTGAGATTTCACGAGTTCACTTACAAATGAGTCAGATAGAATAAATGCATATATGACGTGCTGTCCGAGGAGAGGGCTCCGTGATCGGCATTCGGCCCGAACCCAGAGTAGGCTAACGTTACTCGGCCGTATTCCTGGCTGTGGAAGAACAAGCCGAGAGTGAGGAGTCGGGGTGGTGGAGAGATGCTGAAAACTGTCGAGGAGTGTTAGGTGAGTTGACAGAGTGAATATGCTTCCTCTCAGGCTTATAGGGTAACGTTAGACTTGGTATTATTTGATGACAAGTTGATTGGAATGATTATTTGAACGTGCTGCTCCCGAACTTTGTTTATGAAACATCATGTGTAGATTCCGCCATCACGTCTGTTATAGAAGATATCGACAGCGCATTTCTTTTAAAAGAGGAACAGAGAACCGCGATCAAGGCATTTGTCGGTCAGAAAGATGAATGAAGAACATGCGTCATTTACTCCGTTGCTCTGATTGGTTGTAGGTCTATCCAATTGAATGCAGAGGCATTTTTTTTCCTGGTTCAGTTGAAACATGCCCCATAATCAAAGCCCAATGGATCAGTTTCAGACTCATGTTCTTTCTAGAATATGAGTATGACGAAGTCAGGCTAACCTTATGTGACATTAATGTTAATAATGGTATTGTGTCTTAGCCGATCAGATCACTGAAAACTCTTTTTAATACCAGGTGTAAATGCAGTGAGTCTTACAAAATGTAATACTTACGAATGATCACACTGCAAATATTAAGGTCTTGGAAACTGATTTTCCCCTTCCTTCCCTTCAAACTGTACTGGCTCCAAACACAGTTGAGTGCAATTGCTCTTAAGGCCCTCCGGACGGCGTCTCCTGCTGTTTTGCCTCCAAGAAGGCTAAGGTGATGGACCTGTAATAAAAAAAGCAATAATTAGTTTGGGACAGATATATACTTCCATTCCTAATCCATGTATAACTGTGAACGTAGCATTTCAATTGCTGAAAAGTAAGCCTATGTAAGAAAAGTACATTTTCCTGGAAAACCAGATGCACCATGGTGAAGAGAAAACAGAAGGTCACCATGGTATATAAGTTGCCTTTTATAATTCAATTATAGAATATTTTATAATTTAATTATATCATACTAATTTGTATTATTTATAATATATAATAGTCAGAAAAAATGCAAAATACCAGAACATAAAAAAAATATTTAAAAATATGTATTTTAATTCCTCTTATTGGTATTCAGAACAGGACAAGACAAAATAAGCAAATTGTGGCATTCTTTTATAAACAACATTTATTATAAAAGGCAAATGTAAATATATTTATTAAAAGCAAAACTGAAACCGGAAACCTATCTCCTTCAGCATGGATCCAAATGTTTTTAACTTTGTGTTGCAACATTTAGTTTCTAAACTATAAAATTGTGTGCTGCAACATTTAGTTTTAAAACTATTATTTATGTAAATGGGGCTTCAAATTAACTCGTGCCCTTCATATGCGCAAAAATGTATTGTACAACTTTAAATTGAGCCATGTTTCTTTTCTTTTTTAGGTTTGGTTGACTTTAGATTGATGATGAATAGGCTATCATATCAAGTTTGGAATGCAAACTGATATGTTGTGTTCGTGTGCATATTTATGTGCACTTTGCAAAAGTTTTTAAATTATAAGTAAATTACATTATAGATGTCAAAGCACATTTCAAGTGATAAAAACCCCACAATTATAATCTGCGGTTAAATGTACTTACAGTTTTTTTCCTGTATTCGCCATCTTGCATTTTAGAGCATAAATCATTCAGTTCCTGAGTAGTACGGCAAGGATTGAGCAGAAAAGTCTCCTGTTTGCTGGTCACCACTTCTTAAAAGACTTTCGATCGCTGACAGCTTTTGGTCCATTTTGTCCAGTCGAATAAAAATGGCCCTTTCAAATTTCTTCAACTCTGTGTTGTCTGAAATGTACAGTTCACATGTTAACATGCAAAAAGAATGCAGGGTGCAATAACTATCTACATTCAACTGATGTAAAATAATTTCTATATTTAAAGCTGCAGTCCATAATTTTTGACACAGAATAATGTGTCTTGCAAAAGGAAATTGTAGCCAGAGCTCCTTGTCTGTGTTTATGTCTATAGCGAGTCAGGCAGGTACTGGGCTACTCCACAGCTGTGCGACCCAACCAGTCTAAAGTAGTCCCCATATAAACACTTATTACAGGTGTACCGTAGTTTTTCAGGATAAGAAAAAAACATTATTATATTAGAACGATTTCTAAAGAATGAAGTGTGGAGTAATGACACTGTAAGTTCTGCTTTGATCACAGGAACAAATTCAATTTGAAAGATGTTAAAATTGAAAAGACTTTTATTAAGTTGTAATATTATTTCACAATATCACTGTATTTTTGATCAAATAAATGCAACATTTGTGAGCAGAAGAGACTTCTTCAAAAACAATCTTACTGGCACCAAACTTTTGAATGAAAGAAAAAACAAAATTTGTACTCACACAAATTGTTTTCCCCGCCTGATGCAGGAACATCTATGGCCACTTCAGCTGAAAATGAGAAATACAATAAAAAGTTGAATGAATATGTTATACATTTACAAAATCATAATACATCACAGATTAATAAATATAGTAATCAAATAGTAACAAACAGTGTCACATTACTACACGTGAAAATAGTATTATGATTAAAATGTCTTATTCCACCTTCATGTTGAGTTTCCCTGTCAGACATGGGTGTTTCTGGATCTTGGGCACTTAGAAGACCTGAAAAACAAGATTCCAAAAACATGATTCCTGGAAATAATTAAGGGATGCATTTTATATGTATTATTTTATAAATGGTGGTGTAATAGTAGCACTCATTTTGTTGAGTGGTGACTAGGGGTGGAGCCGAACCCGAATACGGTATTCGGAAAGGTACAAATAACATGTTTTTTTACGAATAGTTATTTCGAACAAATACTTAAAAAAATATTTGTATTCGGGAACAAGAAAAACTTTATATCAAAAAGCTGCGTTTCCTCACGAGACCGCAGTGCATGCCCGGATGAGTGAGTTAGAGTGAGTGAGTGACGTTCAGGAAGAGGTGACTGACACAGGCTGCTCCACACAGCAACAGAGAGGGCTCGGCTGAGCGAAAAAACACTTAACTGCATCACTATTTTTGTTGAATAGATTTTTGTACCTTAACTGGGTTCCGGCGGCAGTTTATAACTTTCGGGAAGCGGAGTTTGATCGGGAGATTATTCCATTACGCTGCATTATTGACGTCTGCAGTCGGGTGCTCTCATGTTCGCTCTGTTTACGTAGCTCTGTTAGCTCGGTAATTTAGACAATAGGCTGTTGACAGAGTAACGTTAACGTTCGGTTAAAAAATGCTTGTGTAGTTGTGTCGAATTGTATGCACTTGTGGGAGTTATATGGTACGTAGACATCCCAAGTCTCTATTGATAGCGGCTCCCTGTTTCCCGCAAATTAGTTCAAATCTCTCGGAATCTAACGCGCATGCGAGACAGAACATACTGTGATCCAAACCGTGTAGCGCGCGCACGGCAGAGAGGGAGAGACCTTGCGTGTGTGCGTTATGAAAGCTAGTCTCACCCCCCCCCCCCCCCCCTCAACAATCCAGTCAACTCCAAACTAGATTTTTAGGCCTATTTTTAATTTTACTCGAATATAAATACAAATACTTTCCCCCCCTCAACAAATACAGATGCAAATACCGGCTGCTTTGCACACCCCTAGTGGTGACACAGCTCGAAATATATGTATTCATTTACTGACAAGCCAATTAAGTAACAGAACACAATGCTGTATTTTCAAAGGATTCTCTGTCTTCTCTGAATGTATTGCCGACAGGAAAGAATTAGTGAACTTACACTTTCTCATTCTTCTTTCTGCAAAATGTTCTGGTCTTGGGGTGACTGAAACAAAATAAAAATAAAAACCTTTAAATAAATATTTAATTGACAATTTAAAGCAGCTATGTAATTGGGTAACAAAAAGATTTTAAACAATTAACTCACATTGAGGTGTGCTTAAAGTACGTGGCATCTTTGGTAGTGGTGGGTCTTCATCATCATCACCTAGTTAACAGTATATGTTATTGTTACAACATCTCATACCAAAAAGGGGCTACAGAGGAAACTGGAAACAGAAAACTTTTATAATCCTTTAAATGTCTTATTCCACCTTCATGTTGAGTTTCCCTGTCAGACATGGGTGTTTCTGGATCTTTGGCACTTTGATGACCTGAAATACAAGATTCCAAAAACATGATTCCAGGAAATTATTCAGGGATGCTTTTTTTATTTTTTTCTATAAATGGTGGTGTAATAGTAGAACTTATTTTGTTGAGTGGTGACACATTAGGGTTGGGTATGGTTTTTTGTTTTTTTTTTAAACGGTACTGGTGCCTAAACCGATACTTTAATCTCATTCACCATCGTTTTGAGGCTCTCTTTTTTTAACACGGCTTTTTTATTGATATAAATTAAATAAAAAATTCTTAAAATTGAACCATATATTAAAATTGTAAAGTACACTTGTATAAATATAAGTAGGCTAAATACAAGCATAACAAATTCACAATAAAACAAATTAACCCAAACCAACTACAATCATTTATACCTAAATAACAGTAACAGTACTAATAAATGAAGCAATTCAAATAGGGTCCTCATACCATCTGTGCTCTGGCCCTAATAACTAGGGCTGTAATCTCCCAGTCGACTAGTCGATTTATTGGTCGATATGTTCTTGGTCGACCAAAATTCTGATTGGTCGATTTTTTGCCGTGTTAATTTCATCAGGTGGAAAGCACTAATTTCTAATGGGGTTGTTTTCAGAGCACCCCTGTTTCACAAGTAACATTCTGTCTTCAGAACACCCCGAGAAGCGCAGTGTCATGTCTTTAAAATTCAAACACATTATTCTCTATGAGTGTGTACACACATCGGCGGTGCCCATCAACGGGTCAGGACCGTGTTCAAAATCCTGCCGCGCCACAGAGCACCATTTACATAGTTTTATATTAAAATTGACTTTATACTTGTCTCAAATCATCGTTAATGTATATCCTGACTTCATCATGTGCTGCAATATACATTTAGTTTTACATTCATTCACAGAAATTAGCTGATTGAATGAAAATTGCTGATGTTATCGGATTTATATAGGTGAGATTCTCAATTCATTCAGTTAACGGACGATCTGAGGTAAAGTGTTTTGACTGCAGACGATTAAATTTAATTGTCAAGTACAATCAGAACATAGTGCAGACATTATCTTAATTTCATAATGTCCTTCAACATAACAAAATTGCTGCCCATAAACTGAGAAAGTGCGCATCTGGTGTGAGATACCTCGTGTTGTCCTAGACGCAACTCTGTGCTTCTCCTCCCTCCTCTATCATCCCAAACATAAAAATAATATCACGGAAGGAATTGTCGACTTTATTGCTCAGGACATGAGTATATGTTTTGACCCTATGCTTTATTTTTCATTTATGCACTTTATTTAGTTTCTGCTCTCGTCTTGATCTGGTTTGTTTAATAAATACTCTTTTTTTTTATTAAAGTGGACGTGCCTTTTGTGTTTAAGAGTAAAAGCTTTAAGTTAATAGTCTATTCGTGTCTCAGCCGTGAAGCTGAGCTACTGTGTTCAGCCTCGCTCTGTGCGAGCTGCACAGAGCGGCTGAAATGATAGTGTCTGTCAATTATTAGAACATATTACAAAAACAATTGTCTAAATTGTTGCACGTGATGCAACGCTGTCAGAGCCGACAGACTCGTGTGTCATTTCAGTGCAAAATAATTAGGTCAAAAACGATTGAATATACTGCAAATACTGTCCTTTTTGAAGAACCAGAGGGCAAATATTTCAGACGACAGCTGAGGCATTTAAGTGGCACCGAAATCTGCGTTTTGATTTGGTCCGGTAACATACCGGTTACCCGGTTCCATATTGGCACCGGGTTTCGTTACCCAACCCTATGCCACAGCTTGAAATATATGTATTTTTTTCCTAACTGACAAGCCAATTAAGTAACAGAACATAATGCTGTATTTTCAAAGGATTCTCTGTCTTCTCTGAATGTATTGCCGACAGGAAAGAATTAGTGAACTTACACTTTCTCATTCTTCTTTCTGCAAAATGTTCTGGTCTTGGGGTGACTGAAACAAAATAAAAATAAAAACCTTTAAATAAATATTTAATTGACAATTTAAAGCAGCTATGTAATTGGGTAACAAAAAGATTTTAAACAATTAACTCACATTGAGGTGTGCTTAAAGTACGTGGCATCTTTGGTAGTGGTGGGTCTTCATCATCATCACCTAGTTAACAGTATATGTTATTGTTACAACATCTCATACCAAAAAGGGGCTACAGAGGAAACTGGAAACAGAAAACTTTTATAATCCTTTAAATGTCTTATTCCACCTTCATGTTGAGTTTCCCTGTCAGACATGGGTGTTTCTGGATCTTTGGCACTTTGATGACCTGAAATACAAGATTCCAAAAACATGATTCCAGGAAATTATTCAGGGATGCTTTTTTTATTTTTTTCTATAAATGGTGGTGTAATAGTAGAACTTATTTTGTTGAGTGGTGACACATTAGGGTTGGGTATGGTTTTTTGTTTTTTTTTTAAACGGTACTGGTGCCTAAACCGATACTTTAATCTCATTCACCATCGTTTTGAGGCTCTCTTTTTTTAACACGGCTTTTTTATTGATATAAATTAAATAAAAAATTCTTAAAATTGAACCATATATTAAAATTGTAAAGTACACTTGTATAAATATAAGTAGGCTAAATACAAGCATAACAAATTCACAATAAAACAAATTAACCCAAACCAACTACAATCATTTATACCTAAATAACAGTAACAGTACTAATAAATGAAGCAATTCAAATAGGGTCCTCATACCATCTGTGCTCTGGCCCTAATAACTAGGGCTGTAATCTCCCAGTCGACTAGTCGATTTATTGGTCGATATGTTCTTGGTCGACCAAAATTCTGATTGGTCGATTTTTTGCCGTGTTAATTTCATCAGGTGGAAAGCACTAATTTCTAATGGGGTTGTTTTCAGAGCACCCCTGTTTCACAAGTAACATTCTGTCTTCAGAACACCCCGAGAAGCGCAGTGTCATGTCTTTAAAATTCAAACACATTATTCTCTATGAGTGTGTACACACATCGGCGGTGCCCATCAACGGGTCAGGACCGTGTTCAAAATCCTGCCGCGCCACAGAGCACCATTTACATAGTTTTATATTAAAATTGACTTTATACTTGTCTCAAATCATCGTTAATGTATATCCTGACTTCATCATGTGCTGCAATATACATTTAGTTTTACATTCATTCACAGAAATTAGCTGATTGAATGAAAATTGCTGATGTTATCGGATTTATATAGGTGAGATTCTCAATTCATTCAGTTAACGGACGATCTGAGGTAAAGTGTTTTGACTGCAGACGATTAAATTTAATTGTCAAGTACAATCAGAACATAGTGCAGACATTATCTTAATTTCATAATGTCCTTCAACATAACAAAATTGCTGCCCATAAACTGAGAAAGTGCGCATCTGGTGTGAGATACCTCGTGTTGTCCTAGACGCAACTCTGTGCTTCTCCTCCCTCCTCTATCATCCCAAACATAAAAATAATATCACGGAAGGAATTGTCGACTTTATTGCTCAGGACATGAGTATATGTTTTGACCCTATGCTTTATTTTTCATTTATGCACTTTATTTAGTTTCTGCTCTCGTCTTGATCTGGTTTGTTTAATAAATACTCTTTTTTTTTATTAAAGTGGACGTGCCTTTTGTGTTTAAGAGTAAAAGCTTTAAGTTAATAGTCTATTCGTGTCTCAGCCGTGAAGCTGAGCTACTGTGTTCAGCCTCGCTCTGTGCGAGCTGCACAGAGCGGCTGAAATGATAGTGTCTGTCAATTATTAGAACATATTACAAAAACAATTGTCTAAATTGTTGCACGTGATGCAACGCTGTCAGAGCCGACAGACTCGTGTGTCATTTCAGTGCAAAATAATTAGGTCAAAAACGATTGAATATACTGCAAATACTGTCCTTTTTGAAGAACCAGAGGGCAAATATTTCAGACGACAGCTGAGGCATTTAAGTGGCACCGAAATCTGCGTTTTGATTTGGTCCGGTAACATACCGGTTACCCGGTTCCATATTGGCACCGGGTTTCGTTACCCAACCCTATGCCACAGCTTGAAATATATGTATTTTTTTCCTAACTGACAAGCCAATTAAGTAACAGAACATAATGCTGTATTTTCAAAGGATTCTCTGTCTTCTCTGAATGTATTGCCGACAGGAAAGAATTAGTGAACTTATACTTACTCATTCTTCTTTCTGCAAAATGTTCTCGTCTTGGGGTGACTGAAAAAAAAAAAAAAAAAAAAACACTTTAAATAAATATTTAATTGACAATTTAAAGGTGCATTGCGCAACATTTCATGTTAAAAATACCCGTTTTTCTAACCCATACATGCTTAAGCAATCGCCTGATGGGCTGAATGAGCCCTTCTCTGATCACTGCGATTGCCTCTATAATCCTGTACAGTAAAATAAATAAGAGAGATTCGGGACGGAACATGAGACTGGCCGTGACGTCATGCGCGTTCACGCTCCCCTGGCTATGTCTGGCAGGTTTGTGTATTCGCTGCGATTCTTCGTATCAGCGAAGACACCTCGAGTCAAATAGACCGGCTTGTAGTTTATAAACCCCAACGCAAACTCCACGTAAGACAAAGACAGTAAGGCAGTTTCGCTTGTCGCCAGAGGGGGGCATAGTTCTGCAAAAACTCAGAGACTTGCGCTATGCACCTTTAAAGCAGCTATGTAATTGGGTAACAAAAAGGTTTTAAATAATTAACTCACATTGAGGTGTGCTTACAGTACGGGACATCTTTGGTAGTGGTGGGTCTTCATCATCATCACCTAGTTAACAGTATATGTTATTGTTACAACATCTCATACCAAAAAGGGGCTACAGAGGAAACTGAAAACAGAAAACTTTTAATGTGTTCTGGCCGTTAATTTACATGACAACCGCTGTTTGGTGGTGGTGGTGTGAAAGAAAATTGGCCAAACATATCGGACGCCCTGATTTCTACATATCGGCATCAGCATCGGCCAGAGAAAAACCTATTTCGGTCGACCTCTAAAAGCAACCATGCGAACCCTCACAAAATGGCGTCTGCTGCACAAGTAGTTTGGTTTATGAGATCTTCGGTTTAAGTGGGCGCGTGGGCGGAGCTTTTCCGATACAGCGCGTGCACAGCTTTTTAATTCAATTCTCAGTTTTGGATTATAAAGGGCATATAATTTCGGTGTGGCTCAATTATGTCTTAACTGTTCGTTTTAATGATTAAACGTTAAATAAAGGGCATATAATTTCGGTGTGGCGCAGTTTTATGCCTTAACTGTTCGTTTTGTAACAGTTTTGTTTTTGCAGTTGACACTTGCAGGATGTAATAGGATTTTCAGACTCAACTTAATTTCAGTTATTTTATTAATTATTTTGTTGAATGCAGTAACTGAAATAAACCTTTATAAATGTGTCTTGGACAAATTGTTAGTTCTTAAATTATTGTTCATTTTGTAAATATAAGCAAAATATATGAAGAACCCAATTTTATGTTCAAAAAATAATTTGATTCAATGGTTCCAGCAAAAAAAATAAAAAATAAAAAGTCGATTTAAACTTTGATTGTGTTCTTGTGCTTATACCTATACTGTTTTATTCCTAATTATTTTAGATTTTTTAAAAGTAAAATAAAGTTTGTCAATGACAGGAAGATGCAGTTGGAACCTTAGGCTATGAAGGACATTTAGCAAATAAAATGAAATGGTAGCCTTTGTCCATCCCGTTAATAATATTCTATATCGGCTCTGCTGGCCTAGCTGTGTTATGTGATTTTTGGTTTCACTGTGCACTGAGCAATTTTTTTCCCCCTTTATTTATTTATTTATTTATATTATTTATGTGCCTATTTTACTGCAATGAAATCAGCTAAAATCAGTGAAATATAGGGTACATTTAGCTGACAAAATATAAAAATTGTAAATGGCAATAAATAAAGCTATAGCATTTCATGTAAAGAAACGGCAGCACTTAGTAACAGTCTCACATTCTATTCTCTTCTATAAAAAAAGCAAACCCTAACCCTAACTGCTTCTATTGTTCTCATTTGTTAGTCGCTTTGGATAAAAGTGTCTGCTAAATTAATAAATCTAAAATGTAAATGTAAAACAAACCTCACACTCTTACCATTTCATGTGATGGTCGAGATGGTCTTCATGTCTGGTCGAGGTGGTTGGTTGATTTTGCTTGAGCGTTTGCAAATGGCAATCAAATTAACACAATTTAAAATACACTTTTTTGAATCGTTGTTGTACAATTTCTTTTTATTTTAATGAGTAGTAATTTCCACATAAATTAAGACAAAAACAAGTAGCATATTAATTTTCTTTCCCCATCCTTTTATATAGCTATTAAAGGGATGGTTCGGAGTAAAATCAACCTGTAATTTGCACCATGACCTCGAGCCAAACACCCACCCAGAAGCCTTTTTTCCCTTGGTTGAACAATATTAAAATTAGAGCTTAGAGTTATCAGCTGGCATAGTGCAGGCGCTAACGGATCCAGGTTTGTATCTCGTAAATTACCCTATTAATGCCCAGAATGGTACAAATAGGTTCCGTACTCAAAAACGAGGCATTGGAAAGTTTACATATGTAATTTATGTGATACATGGAGCCGTTAGCGCCTGCACTGGCATTCGGCTGATATCTCTGAATAAGCTAACTAGGCTACTACTCTTTTATGCATGGAGTGTAAAAAAAAAAGACCAGAGTTGTTGTCCCTTTCAATCAGATTTTTTCCCCCAACTTTTAATAGGAAAATTGGACTTCAATACTTTGAGACCTGACAGGGTTCGGAGTAAAATCGACCTAGGGTTCTTTGCACCCCCCAAAAGCCTTGGGTTTTTTTCCCTTGGTTGAACATTTTTAAAACATTGAGGGTGAAGTCAGTTTCTTATACCAATTTTTTCTCTGGTACCAATTATATTTTTAACCCTTTCAGGTTCCAAGCAATATTTTTATTAACTTATGTTAATGTTAATGGATGACTTAACAAATAATACCAGGACATTAAATATTATAAGAATGTTTTCTCTAAACATTATGAGAATGTTCAGCAAGTAACATATGTATGAATATTTCTCGGAACATTTCAATCAACATTATGAGAAGGTTCATCAAGCACAAATAACGTGATAAAGACGTCCCGATAACGTTGTTCTAAGAACGTTTTCAATCAACATTATGAGAATGTTCATCAAGCACAAATAACGTGATAAAGACGTCCCGATAACGTTGTTCTAAGAACGTTTTCTATCAACATTATGAGAAGGTTCATCAAGCACAAATAACGTGATAAAGACGTCCCGATAACGTTGTTCTAAGAACGTTTTCAATCAACATTATGAGAATGTTCATCAAGCACAAATAACGTGATAAAGACGTTCCGAGAACGTTGTTCTAAGAACGTTTTCTATCAACGTAATGAGAACGTTCATCAAATACAAATAACGTGATAAAGACGTTCCAAAAACCTTGTTCTAAGAACGTTTTCTATCAACGTAATGAGAACGTTCATCAAGCACAAATAACGTGATAAAGACGTTCCGATAACATTGTTCTAAGAACGTTTTCTATCAACGTAATGACAACGTTCATCAATCACAAATAACGTCATAAAGACGTTCCGAGAACGTTGTTCTAAGAACGTTTTCTATCAACTTAATGAGAACGTTCAGCAATCACAAATAACGTGATAAAGACGTTCCGATAACGTTGTTCTAAGAACGTTTTCTATCAACATTATGAGAACGTTCATCAAGCCAGATAACGTGATAAAGACGTTCCGATAACGTTGTTCTAAGAACGTTTTCTATCAACATTATGAGAACGTTCATCAAATACAAATAACGTGATAAAGACGTTCCAAAAACCTTGTTCTAAGAACGTTTTCTATCAACGTAATGAGAACGTTCATCAAGCACAAATAACGTGATAAAGACGTTCCGATAACATTGTTCTAAGAACGTTTCTATCAACGCAATGAGAACGTTCATCAAGCACAAATAACGTGATAAAGACGTTCCGATAACGTTGTTCTAAGAACGTTTTCTATCAACATTATGAGAACGTTCATCAAATACAAATAACGTGATAAAGACGTTCCAAAAACCTTGTTCTAAGAACGTTTTCTATCAACGTTATGAGAACGTTTATCAAGCACAAATAACGTGATAAAGACGTTCCGATAACATTGTTCTAAGAACGTTTTCTATCAACGTAATGACAACGTTCATCAATCACAAATAACGTCATAAAGACGTTCCGAGAACGTTGTTCTAAGAACGTTTTCTATCAACTTAATGAGAACGTTCATCAAGCACAAATAACGTAATAAAGACGTTCCGATAACGTTGTTCTAAGAATGTTTTCTATCAACATTATGAGAACGTTCATCAAGCCAGATAACGTGATAAAGACGTTCCGATAACGTTGTTCTAAGAACGTTTTCTATCAACATTATGAGAACGTTCATCAAATACAAATAACGTGATAAAGACGTTCCAAAAACCTTGTTCTAAGAACGTTTTCTATCAACGTAATGAGAACGTTCATCAAGCACAAATAACGTGATAAAGACGTTCCGATAACATTGTTCTAAGAACGTTTCTATCAACGCAATGAGAACGTTCATCAAGCACAAATAACGTGATAAAGACGTTCCGATAACGTTGTTCTAAGAACGTTTTCTATCAACATTATGAGAACATTCATCAAACACAAATAACGTAATATAGAAGTTCCGATAACGTTGTTCTAAGAACGTTTTCTATCAACATAATGAGAACGTTCATCAAGCACAAATAACGTGATAAAGACGTTCCGATAACGTTGTTCTAAGAACGTTTTCTATCAACGTAATTAGAACGTTCATCAAGCACAAATAACGTGATAAAGACGTTCCGATAACGTTGTTCTAAGAACGTTTTCTATCAACGTAATGAGAACGTTCATCAAATACAAATAACGTGATAAAGACGTTCCGATAACGTTGTTCTAAGAACGTTTTCTATCAACATTATGAGAACATTCATCAAACACAAATAACGTGATATAGAGGTTCCGATAACGTTGTTCTAAGAACGTTTTCTATCAACGTAATGAGAACGTTCATCAAATACAAATAACGTGATAAAGACGTTCCGATAACGTTGTTCTAAGAACGTTTTCTATCAACGTAATGAGAACGTTCATCAAATACAAATAACGTGATAAAGACGTTCCAAAAACCTTGTTCTAAGAACGTTTTCTATCAACGTTATGAGAACGTTTAACAAGCACAAATAACGTGATAAAGACGTTCCGATAACATTGTTCTAAGAACGTTTTCTATCAACGTAATGAGAACGTTCATCAATCACAAATAACGTCATAAAGATGTTCCGAGAACGTTGTTCTAAGAACGTTTTCTATCAACGTAATGAGAACGTTCATCAAGCACAAATAACGTCATAAAGATGTTCCAAGAACGTTGTTCTAAGAACGTTTTCTATCAACGTAATGAGAACGTTCATCAATCATAAATAACGTCATAAAGACTTTCCAAGAACGTTGTTCTAAGAACGTTTTCTCTCAACGTTACAAGAACGTTAATAACGTTATATGAACGTTCCGAAAACATTATTTTAATAACGTTTTGTCCTAACATTTACACAACTTTTAAAGAACGTTAGTGAATGTTCTGGGAACGTTCCCTGTTAGCTGGGAAGCAATGGAATGAATTATCGAAATGGAATGGTACTTGCACATGTGTCCACTGGATGGCTTCCAGATTTTGCAGAAATCATTCAGATGTGCATTGTACAAAACAAGCTGCATTTTATTGTGAAGGGGTGGTGTGCATGGTATAGAGAACATTTTAGAGCATTTGAATTAAGAGCATCACACACTAGAGAGTTCCCTTTCGAGGGAACTCGCACTGCGTCGTTGAAAACGACTCTTTGGGGACGCTCCCTAAGCGTGCGCCTCTGAAGTATGAATGAAACTAATCCAATCCTGATTGGTGTTGCGTCGTGACGTAACATGTGACGGCATAACTGGATGTATAAAAACAGCGCTGATGCAAACACATACCAGCTTTCGCTCTTCAGCAAGCGCTATCTGTTGAAAACTGTCTGTCTTATTTGGTGTTGTATTGTCTGTTTGAAAGTGAAAGTATGGCGAGTGAGCAATTCACTAGATGTGTGCACCCCTGTCCTAGATTTATCACGGGTGGGGACACGCATCCACTATGTGTGAATTGTTTGGGAGTGCAGCACGCACAGGCAGCTCTCGAGGGAGCTGCCTGTGATCCCTGTACACATTGTGAAGCACTCCCATTGAGAGTGCTGCGCTCCCGCTTGGCTGTTTTTGATAAAGATGGCCAAGCTCGCGATCCTTGCGGTTCAGGTCCCGCGTCCGTTGAGGCGGCGCGGAGGCTTAGATCGTGGGGTTCGCAAAAGGATCTCGCAGATGAGAACGAGACTGCTGAGGCACTTTCTCGTTCATCATCTGTGGATTCTATAACACTCGCTCAAGATGCAGAAGCCCGCGCTGCGGCTTCTTCTGCCCATGACGAGTGCCCGGTGCTTGAACTATCCGCTTCCGAGGAAGTGGATGTGATCAGCATCGGGAGCGGGAAACATGAGTCACACTCGCCGACTCATGTTCCCGCGTATGAGGAGTTAGTGGAGGTTGTGACGCGTGCTGTGGCCAAACTCAATATTAGTTGGCCACAAGATAAGCAGGATGATTCTCGTCAGAGCAAGTTAGACGAGAGATTCCTGCAGCATCGCTCACAGCCTCAGCGCCGGGGCTTGCCTTTTTTCCCGGATCTTCATAAAGAGATTTCGAGATCCTGGGAAAAGCCCCACTCATCTCGTATTTCATCACCTACGTTATGTGATTATAGTAATGTGGTGGGTGCGAGAGAGTCGGGGTATGGCAAGATGCCGCGGGTGGAGGAAGCTTTAGCGAGCTATCTTTCCCCCGAAGCGGCATCTTCGCTTAAAGCCCCGGCGCTGCCCAGCAAACCATGCAGGGACACTTCTGCGATGGTGGGCAGGGCTTATATGGCGGCTGGTCGGGCTGGTGCGTCCCTGCACTCTATGGCAATCTTGCAGGCGTACCAGGCCGATATCCTAAAAGACCTAGATGAGGGTGAGGGCCCAACACCCGAAGATATTGCGGAACTTAGAAGAGCAACTGATTTATCTCTCCGAGCCACTAGGGAGACGGCCCGTGCTATTGGCCGCTCCATGGCAGCTTTGGTGGCCACAGAGAGGCATCTATGGCTTAATCTGTCCGGTATTAAGGATAAGGACAGATCATTTTTGTTGGATGCCCCGTTATCGCCTTCTGGCCTGTTCGGCGACGCAGTAAACACCGTTGTCGACAGGTTTCAGGAGGCGAAAAAACAGTCAGCAGCTTTTCAGCAGTATCTTCCTCGCCGATCTAGATCTGGGTCTAGGACGGCTGGTCCAAGTGGCCAGCCTCAGCCGTAAGCCAGCTCCTCCCATCGCCTGGAGCAAAAGGAGAGCGTTTCCTCTCGAGCCCCTCCCTCGGGAGCTTGGCAACAGAGGAAACGTTCTCACTCTAAATCCTCTGGCCAGAAGGGCGACTTGAGGGCCGTCATTCAGGCAAAGAGGGCTTCAGGAAAGAGGTCCTAGCCAATCTGGTAGGACCTCTGAGGGCTGTCCCCCCCGTGAGGGAGCAACCGAGGTTGTTTTCACAACGGAGCCCTCTGGAAAGAGATGTTGTCCCGCCGTCCTGGACGCTTCGGGTCGCATCGATTTCCAGCGAACGCACACCGTGGCGTTCGCCCCAAAAGCTTGCAAGAGAGCACCGACTATGGTCACAAAATCGTTCTTGTCCGCTTCCTGCCAGTTCGCTGTGTCAGAGGGTCGAGAACAGTGCTCGAGAAACACCCGAGGCCAGTCTCGAGAGGCTGGTTCCCTTAGTAAATTTTGTAGAGGGGTGGCGCCTTCTTCCAAATATTTCTCTATGGGTCCTGAATATAATAGAAAAAGGATACAGACTGCAGTTTGGTCACCGACCTCCCAGGTTTGCAGGGGTGGTGCCGACTACAGTGGTTCCAGAACAGGCTCGGGTCATGGAACAAGAAGTACAGGCTCTCCTGGTCAAAGGGGCTATAGAAATTGTTCCCCCACCAGACAGAGAGTCCGGGTTTTACAGCCGATACTTTATAGTTCCAAAGAAGGATGGCGGGCTAAGGCCGATTTTGGATCTAAGGCAGTTGAATCGGTCTCTGAGGAGATTCAGGTTCAAAATGCTTACGATTCCCATCATTGTGAATCAAATCAGGTCCGAGGACTGGTTTGTCACGATATACCTAAAAGACGCCTATTTTCATGTCTCCATCCTTCCGTGTTACAGGAGGTTCCTAAGGTTTGCTTTCGGGGGTGAAGCATATCAGTATCGGGTTCTTCCGTTCGGCCTAGCACTCTCTCCCCGCACGTTCACGAAGTGTATGGATGCAGCTCTGGCTCCATTAAGACTTCAGGGCATCCGTATACTGAATTATATCGACGACTGGCTCATTTTGGCCCAGTCTCGGGAAATGGCGGTTCGGCATCGAGATGTCGTCCTTGGCCACATTCAGGAATTGGGGTTGAGACTCAACACGAAAAAAAGCGTGTTGGAACCAGCTCAGAAAACAACGTTTTTGGGCGTGGTATGGAATTCGGTTACGATGCGGGCACACATCTCTCCCGCACGAATCGAGTCCATCCTGACAATGGTTTCTGGGATAAAGCTAGGCCAGCCCATCACTGTGAAGAGGTTTCAAAGGATGCTGGGCCTCATGGCAGCGGCATCCAACATTATAGCTTTGGGCCTTCTACATATGAGGCCCCTCCAGTGGTGGCTGAAAGCCAAGGGGTTTTCCCCCAAGGGGAATCCATTTCGTATAATCAGAGTAACGCGCAGATGCCTTCGTTCTCTATTAATATGGAAGAAACCTTGGTTCCTGTCCCAAGGGCCAGTGTTAGGAGCGTCGTGTTGCCGGAAAACCGTTTCGACAGACGCCTCCCTCACTGGCTGGGGCGCGGTCATGGACGGCCGCTTTGCCAGGGGTCTGTGGCAGGACCATCATCATTCTTGGCATATAAATTGCCTGGAGATGTTGGCTGTGTTCAGGGCTCTGAGGAGCTTCCTTCCAGACATCAAGGGTTACCATGTCCTAGTACGATCGGACAATACATCAGTGGTAGCTTATCTGAACCGACAAGGGGGACTCAGATCGCGCCCTCTATCCAGATTGGCGCATCAGATTATTCTTTGGTCCTAGGGGAAAATATTGTCTATCAGAGCAATATATGTCCCGGGGGTTCAGAATCGGGGAGCAGACATCCTGTCGAGGCAGGGGCTGAGGCCCGGGCAGTGGAGACTTCACCCAGAGGTGGTGAAGCTAATATGGCAGAGGTTGGGACCTATGGAAGTGGATCTATTCGCGTCTCAAGAGACGTCCCACTGTCCCCTTTGGTTTTCCCTCACCCATCCAGCCCCGCTGGGGTTGGATGCCATGGTACAGGCTTGGCCGAGGCTTCGCCTGTATGCTTTTCCCCCCGTTGCTCTGCTTCCGGGAGTCCTAGAGAGGGTCCGTCAGGAGGGCATCAGTCTTCTGGTAGCCCCGTTGTGGCCGGCCCGAGTATGGTTTTCAGACATCGTATCACTCCTGATAGACTCGCCGTGGCAGATTCCTTTGAGGAGGGATCTGTTGTCTCAGGCGGAGGGCACAGTTTTCCACCCTCGCCCAGAGTTGTGGAAGCTGTGGGTCTGGCCCCTGAGGGGGTCCAGTACTTAAATGCTGGGTTATCAGAGGGGGTGGTTGATACCATACTTAACTCTAGGGCTCCGTCTACTAGGAGATTGTATGGCCTCAAGTGGAATGTTTTTGCCACTTGGTGTAGAGAACATGAGCTAGATCCAGTTAACTGCCCGGTGGCTTCAGTTCTGGAGTTTCTCCAAAATCGCTTCTCTGCGGGTCTCTCCCCATCCACGCTTAAAGTGTACGTAGCTGCCATTGCGGCTTTCCATGCACCACTGGGCGATGGGCCTTTGGGGAGGCACCAACTGGTTGTACGTTTTCTCCGTGGTACATGGAGGATGAGACCGACAACCAGGTCCAGGGTTCCCTCCTGGGACCTGGCAGTGGTTCTCGAGGGGTTATCCCTTGCCCCCTTCGAACCTCTTCAGTCGGCGTCACCCAAGGATCTGACTTTCAAGATGGCATTCCTCTTAGCCATTACTTCCCTTAAGAGGGTGGGAGATCTCCAAGCCCTGGCAGTAATGCCAGCTTGCTTGGAGTTTGCACCTGGCGGAGTTAAGGTCATTTTGAACCCAAGACCGGGCTATGTGCCTAAGGTGCCTTCTAATGTGGCACGGTCTACAGTCCTTCAGGCTTTTCATCCTCCACCTCATGTGTCGGCAGAGGAAGAGAGGCTCCATTTGCTCTGTCCTGTCAGAGCGTTGAGCATTTACCTTGAGAGGTCCTCTTCCTGGAGGAGGTCGGACCAACTTTTGGTGTGTTTTGGGTCACCTAAAAAGGGGCTCCCTGCGTCCAAACAAACTATTAGTAATTGGATTGTTCAGGCTATTACCGAGGCCTACAAGGTGCGCAATATGCCTTCACCTTTGGCCGTTAGGGCTCACTCGACTAGAGGCATGGCTTCCTCTAGGGCTCTCCAACTGGGCGTGCCTCTTCAGGAGATCTGTGAGGCAGCCAGTTGGGCTACCCCGCACACCTTTATCAGGTTTTATGGTCTGCACCTCCCCAGTACGCCTGGTGCGCGAGTGCTCTCGTCCTAGTTTTGTGCCTGTTTCAGTTTCACTTTAGGGCGGGCCTTGTTCCGGTGCGTGGCATAGTGGGCATTCGTTCCCCAAAGAGTCGTTTTCAACGACGCAGTGCGAGTTCCCTCGAAAGGGAACGTCTCGGGTTATGACTATAACCCTTGTTCCCTGAGAAGGGAACGAGACACTGCGTCGTCCTGCCACGCCCCTAGAGGCCTTAGAGCGTCTTGCTTCATCGCGAGGCTGGTATGTGTTTGCATCAGCGCCGTTTTTATACATCCGGTTATGCCGTCACATGTTACGTCACGACGCAACACCAATCAGGATTGGATTAGTTTCATTCATACTTCAGAGGCGCACGCTTAGGGAGCGTCCCCAAAGAGTCGTTTTCAACGACGCAGTGTCTCGTTCCCTTCTCAGGGAACAAGGGTTATAGTCATAACCCGAGACGATTTCCATTGTTGAACTTGGAGAGTTAGCTGATGTGTATCCACTTGCAGACTACATGGTTGGGCCAGTGCGCATGGTTACCTTGAAGAGACACATCATCATTGAAGGTTGGGTTTTTGATTATCAAATTATCATTTTGTATTTTTCATTAGGGCTGCACAATATTGGAATAAACAAACTCTGCTTTATTTTGCTTTTCTGCTATATATATATATATATATATATTAGGGGTGTAACGGTTCGCAAAATTCACGGTTCGGTTCGATACGATACACTTGTGTCACGGTTCGGTACTTTTTCGATACAGCAAAAAGAAAGAAATGCCAGAGAAATTTTCCTTGATTTAAATTTTTTAATTATATTTTTATTTAAACTAACAATGATGGAGCTATACTTGCAATGATGGAGCTATACTTGACTTTTGGTATGTTTTAGCTTACCTCAAGGACATCCAAGATGTATTGTGCAAAAACAAACATCCCCGCCCCCACACTCACATCTACACACACGTCAAATACACAGGAATAATTATCGGCCTGTTCACATCGCCCCTATTTTGACATCGGAACGATACCGATGTGTAAACAAATTGACCATATCGGCCGATATTATATCGGCGGCCGATATATCGTACACCACTAGTTCCACCCCTAATGTTCACATATGACAACCAGTTTGTTGAACCAAGGCAGGTTCAACTGTCATACATTTTTTTATAGAATTTCAAATATTTTTTTTAAAAAACCCCAAAGGTTAAATAGCCTGCAGTTGTTTGACTAGCCAGTTGGTTGTTTATTAAATTGTCCATAGTCAATATGATTGTCAATTACTTTGTCTCATTACAGTTACAATGAATGTTTCTTTACAAAATGATGGATGTTTATTTTATTAACTCTATCTGTATTTTAGATTAAAGGAGCAGTGCAATGGGATCTGGGATCTTTAGGCCTTTACAGATAAATGCAGAATTCATCAGGATCACTACAGTTCCACTTCAGTCAACATTCTTTGCGCATCTCGACCAGCATTCTGACAGGCTCATCAAAGTCTTCCGCAGTGCCAAAGGAGTTGTTCAAAGAAAGATACACAACATTTTGACTGTGTTGGATGAGGTATGTTATATTTAAAGGAGTAGTTCACTTTAAAAAAAACTTTTGCTGATAATTTACTCACCCCCATGTCATCCAAGTTGTCCATGTCTTTCTCTTTCTTTCTTCAGTCGAAAAGAAATTAAGGTTTTTGATGAAAACATTCCAGGATTTTTCTCCATATAATGCACTTTACTGGGCACCAAACGGTCCAAGGTCCAAAAGACAGTTTCATTCATTACGCAGTTGATAGCGTCTCCCTGATGCCCGACAATTAGTTAAAATCTGCCGGAATCTAGAGCGCGCATGCGAGACAGAACATACTGCGCGCTTAACATACATAGCGCGAGCATGGCAGAGAGAGAGACAGCGAGAGACCTTGCAAGTGTGACTCACGAAAGCTAGTCAACCCGTCAACAATCCAGTCACCAAGATATACCTCCATGAAATGACTTCTTGCAGGTTGGGATGTCTGCCATTGTTGATTCCAAAGCAGGTGCTGGATAAACAGCGAGCGTGCGCGTGCGAGTAGGCTGCGGAAGGCTAAATTATTTGCGACAGCGGGAATGGACAATTCCGCTTCCAACCTGTAGGGCGACCGCTGAGGAAAAGTTCCTTGGTGTTGCTTTAAAGGCTTTTAAGTGTGCCTTATAGTGCGGAAAATACAGCAAGTGAAATTATAGATTTAAAAGTATACTCAAAAAAGTACAAGTACCTGAAAAAACTACTTAATTACAGTAACTTGTAGTTGTAATTCGTTACTTCCACCTCTGCTTCCATCGCATGCACAATAATTTCTTGTGATTATAATACAACACATATTTTGATCACTATGTCTGGCATCTGCACAAAGAAAAAAAAAAGTTGTATGATTGCATGTACGTGGGTCAGGTGACAGACGTCATTTATTTTGCGTTAAGTTGAATGATGTATTTCAGTGCATTTCTATTCAAAGTTGTTGTTCTTCTTATTAGCCTATTTGTTATTATAACTAAAATTGAAATAACTAAATTTTTGTAACAATTTCCAAAAATCATCATGGTGAGCCATGGTTTGAAAACCCATGATGCACATGACAGGGAGTCAGCTGCCTTCACAAAGTGAAGTGTTTGGTATTGCAATACTTAAACTTGAACTTCTTAAATCTTGCCCATGCAAGTTTAGTGGGATGTTTTTTTGTTTTAACCATAACATAATTTCTTGTGCTCTCCAACTTAAAGGACCCTGACCAGGTGGAGAAATCAAAAGAGGAGATGGTCCTTGGGATCTGTGTGAGTCCACAACAACCACCAAAGGTGTCAATTGTAATTGAGAGAGTAGAGGTACTCGGGGAAATACAGACTGTGCCGTGTGCCATCACTTTGCTTATGGGCATAATTTATGCTCTGGATTTGAGTTACCCATCCAACCTGCAACATCCTTTTGAGGTCTTTCAAAAAATTTTTCTGTGTCTGGATGGACAAAGGCTGTCAGACAGAGTTCAAAAGCTAAAGCTGAAAATGTTTGAGTAGATCAGTTTTGTGGGTTTTTTTGCAAAACAATGTGTTTTGTCTGCATTTTCTGCATTTTTGCATTAAAATAAATTGTAAATGTGAACTAAGTGATTACCTGAGTAGATTGATCAGCGTTTATTCTGCAGACCAGTTTTTATTTTGTTTTGTGAACAGCTAGCTTTCACGGAGCGCGCGGCTGTCACTGAGCGCGCGCCTTCACCTCTCCCCGATCTCACACGCTCCTTGTCACCTGAGTTCTAGAACTGCACTTCCCATCATTCCCCTCTGCTATCATTAGGATCCATCCCTGCCTGGTTTCTCCATCCAGTCTCATCACTCCCACCTGTTAATCGTTACCTACCTTTTATCTGGACTGCTCAGTTCTATGTTCATTGCGAAGTCTTGTTTTGCCACGCTACATGCTGAAACGTGTTCCTTTGTTTCATGTCAGTGATTCCTTGTTTTATTACCTGTTTGAATAAAGTGCTGCAGATGGATTCGACTGCCTCCTCTCCGTCATTACACTAGCACTACTGTTTAATAGTGTTGTGTACACTTGTGTTACGTTCCTCCACTACCTGTGGTGGCTCTGTCAACAACTTGTTTTAAGCCATTGTGCAGTTTTAAATTCATGAAATGAATAAACAAAGGCTATTTGAATTGTTTGCTTTTTTGGTGTGCTTACTGTAATGGCATATTTTTGAAGGTATGGTAATGTATGCAACAATATGAAAGACATGCATGCAAGCAATTCTAAGATCAGCACAATATTGTAATTTTACTCAAGAAAAAATGCATTAGATTGTGACATTCTTTTAGACCTACTAGAAAAACACATTGGTCCGTGTAATGCATAAGTTACATTTAACTCTGGAAAAATTACATTAGTTCAATGTAATACAGTAAGTTTGACTTTCAAGGAAAATTATATCCAGTCAATGTGATACAGTCCAGTTTGATTTTAAAGGGGTCATATAATGCCATTTTTGTACAAGCTAATATGATTCTTTAGGGTCTAAATTAAAAGTTTGTAATATACTTTAATTAAAAATTCTCATTAGTATTGTAAGAAAACACTTATTTTACCTGGTCAAAAACAGCTCTGTTTTCAGCACGCCGTTTCAGTGCATATGCCTTTAAATGATCATGAGCTTTGCTGACTCCGCCTCTCTGTTCTGTGCGTACACCGTTTGTAACACAATAACACAATAACCACGCGTTGTTCATTATAAACGTGGGATTATGAATTATATTGAGAACGTTGTACATAGAAAACATGCTGTAATGTACCCTGAGTGTAAACCGACGCATTCATCGTGAAGCATGCAGCTAGAGATTTGCAAAGATTATATAAATATTAATATAAAGATTAATAAAACGTTACACTCACTTTAGTTCTTCTGAAGGTTCCCCATACGGAAATGTAATATATGTACATATATGAAATATGCATATATTAAATATATGCACATAGACCGTGAAAACATATATGTACATATATATCTTCCCATAAATAAAACATATTCGAAAATGGAACAATTTCATATATTGACATATAAAACTAGCCCATATATTTTATGTATGTATAATAGTGTATATATATATATATATATATATATATATATATGTCACATATATAATTATCAATATACATGACATATATTTCTTTATATGTATGTTCAATATACAAACTACACATATATAGCATATTGCTTACATATATGTGGCATATATATGCCCCTCACATGTTTTTATATAGTCTTAGTATATATTTTTCGTATAATTTGAAATATATATATATAATATATTTTTGCTACATGTATGTGGAATATATAAATGGCATATATAAAAACATTGTGTGAGCACATATATTTTGAATATATGTTATGTTCTTATATTATGTATATTAATTGCAAAATATTTTAATGCATGATGTAAACTAAACAAATGTAAAAAATTTGCCTTCATTAACTTCATACCTATTTTTAAATATAGGTTATGGACGTGTACTTGTACTTACACACTTGTAATGAACATGACATGCCTAGCCTTAAATGTTAAATGGTGCAGTTAGCAAAAAATAAGTAACACAGTAAAACAGCTCAAACATTACAATTTTATTTAAAAACAGTTTTAATTTAAAAATAAAAATTAAGCTGTGCAAAATTTGAAAACTTCTGCACACTCAACACACAACTTTATCAATATTACTCCAAAACATAAAACAAGACAAGAACAAGAATATCCACCAACAGGTACGATACAGACTGTTATTTTTTTAAGTTTGGGTCTTCTTGGATGTCCGCAGCTCAGTGACCTTCTGATTGATAGCCACCCCTAGTTGGCCCCTGGTGGTTCCAGGAAATTTCTGGATCACTGCATCTGTATAAAAGACAATGAAAATCATTTTAGTTTTATAACATTTATCTAAAGACAGGCAAATTATAATCACCTCAAACACTAAATTAACAAAGGACATACAGGTGAAACTCGAAAAAAAATTATATCGTGCAAAACTTAATGTATTTCAGTAATTCGAATTAAAAGGTGAAACTAATATATTTAGTATATATAACTATATAAATATGCATGATTATATCTTCAGAAGGCCGACATTTCTGTATTTAAAATCTTTTTTTTATTATTGATTTCATGTAATATTCTAATTTTCAGAGATTTTGAATTTGGGGTTTTCATAAACTGTAAGCCATAATCATCAAAATGATAACTTTTGCACAATATTTTAATTTTCATAAGTTTCACCTGTACATTGTTTGGTAGATAACAAACTTAATGTTCCTGAAATTTAAGCATTATTCAGAACCCAGTATAAGTGTCATCACACTGAAACACCAAGCTGAAAATGATCAATTCTGATGGTTATATTGACACATTTGGTTTTACACAATTCAAGCCCAATTAACCAAGTAATATACATACTCATTATTGCATCTATTTTTTTATTTTTTTTTTATTAAGGATTTTCAAATACAAACATCAAAAACAAAAATGGACAAACAATCAACAAACAAAGAAACAACCCCCGGCGCTGCAAGTTGAATAAAATGTACAATATACAAACGTGTCTGTATTACAAAAAAAAAAAAAAAAAAACATGAGTCAAAACAAAACAAGACAAGCCAAAACCTTCTCAAAATAAAATGATTCAAAATTTCTGTAGAAAGGATTGGAGAGGTTCCCAAAGTCTCCTGAATTTGTCCTGCTCGTGGTTGAGGTCATAAGTTAATTTCTCCAAGGGAAGAAAGGCTGACAGCTGGGAAATCCACATAGAAATAGTAGGGACCTGGGGTGTAGACCATTTCAAAAGAATACATTTCTTAGCCAGGAATATGAGAGTTGTAATCAAAGGTTTAAAGTCCGAGTCAAGCAGGTCAATAGGAATGTCCTTCAGCAGAAAGAGTGAGGGAGATAAAATGAAATGTTTTCCTGTTATCTCCTGTATTGCAGAATGAACCCCCTTCCAGAATGGTTGAATAAGAACACAGGACCAAAATACATGAAAAAAAGAGTCCTGCATTTGAAACAGAGGTCGGAACAACCTGGAAACATTTTATGCAAACGAACAGGTGTAAAATAAATTCTATGAAAGAATTTTAAATTTTGCTCATGTATGGAAATCGAGGTGCATTTTGGAAAAATACCATCACAGATCCTGGTCCAATTTCCGGGGTCAAACTGAACTCCCAAGTCTCGTTCCCACACCGGCTTCAGAGAGTCGTAAACTGAGGAGTCAGAGTAAGCTAGTAGGGTATAAAGTCTGGAAATAAGCCCCTTGAATGAATTAACTGACATTATGGTTTCTTCCAATTCCGATAAATTGAATCGAAATTTGTTTTGCTTTATAAGAGTCTCTATAAAGTGCCGAATTTGTAGATATTTAAAATAGTCTTCGGAGGGTATATCAAACTCTGTTCTAATTTGTGAAAATGATTTCAGAGTTTCAGAGATAAACATTCCTGAAAAATCAGACAGACCTCTAAAACCCCAATCCAGCAGCCCAATGCTTCTAATCTGAGTGGGAAAGTCCGGGTTCAAAGCCAGGGGGGAGTGAATAGAAATATTTGGGGGAATATTCAAATGTTTTTTCACATCCCTCCAGGCTAGTAATGTATTATGGACAATCATATTGTCAGTGAGAGAGTTTAACTGAGTTATACTATTAATAAAGCACAGGGACTCTAAACTTCTTGGATGGCAAAATGAAGATTCAAAGTCAATCCATATAGCGTCCTGCCTTTTCCTAACCCAGCTTGTTATCATTTTGATCTGGGCAGCCCAGTAGTAAAGCTGGAAATTAGGTAAGGAGAGACCCCCGAGTTCCCTTGGTTTACAAAGTTTAGTGAAACCAACTCTCTG
Organism: Rhinichthys osculus; assembly: GCA_029959095.1. Taxonomy (NCBI): domain Eukaryota; kingdom Metazoa; phylum Chordata; class Actinopteri; order Cypriniformes; family Leuciscidae; genus Rhinichthys; species Rhinichthys osculus. The sequence goes on from JARWKJ010000024.1 coordinate 836,240, forward strand.
TTGCTTACCGTTCCAAATAAAACGAGACATGTCAGAGTTCAAAGATTGAAAGAACGAGGATGCTAGGTAACATGGGAGATTCTGAAAAAGATAATTTAATCGGGGAAGTATGTTCATCCTAATAACATTAGCTCTCCCGAGAAGGGAAATTGGCAAAGGTGCCCTAACTTTTCTACATCTTTTTTAACTTTTTGAGTTAAGGGAGAAAAATTTGTTTCAAACAAATTATTCAAATCGGGAGTGAGGAAAATGCCCAAATATTTAAAGCCTTTTTTAGAAACCTCGAAAGGAAATTGAGTCAGAGATTCTTGGGAGTAATTAAACGACATAGAGACAGACTTTACGATATTGACTTTATAGCCTGACACAGAGCTGAACGAAGTCAGGGACTCCAGAACTGCAGAAATGGAGGTCCGCAAATTCTCTAAATATAAAAGGACGTCATCCGCATACAGAGAGATTACGTGTTTTTTCCCTCTGATAGTAATTCCGGATATATCGGGATTGGTCCTGATAGATTCTGCCAAGGACTCAATAAATAACGTAAACAATAAGGGTGATAAGGGGCATCCCTGTCTGCAACCTCTTCGTACTGGAAAGGCTTCAGACATCAAGCTGTTTGTGTTGACGGAGGAAATAGAGTCTGAGTAAAGAAGCTTTATAACATTAATGAAATTAGAACTTAGTCCGAATTTTTCCAAAACCATAAACAAGAAGGGCCACTCCACGCGGTCAAAAGCCTTTTCGGCATCCAAAGATAGTATCATTGAGGACTTTTTTTGAGTACGAAAGTAGTGTATAGCATTAAGAGCACGGCGAACATTATCCGAACCGTATCTGGATTTCACAAATCCTGCTTGGTCAGGGTCTATCACCTTGGGAAGAATAGGTTCCAATCTACGGGCTAAAACTTTTGCTAATATCTTATAGTCCACATTAAGCAGACTAATGGGCCTATAAGATGAGCAGTCCAGAGGATTTTTATCTTTTTTTAGAAGCAAACTAATTGAAGCTTGTCTCCACGAAGGGGGGACTTCACCCTTCCAGATACCATTAATCGCAGGCATAAGAATCGGATGAATATTAGGCCAGAATTTTTTTAAAAATTCCAACGGAAAACCATCTGGACCGGGACATTTCCCGTTCGGCATGGACTGAATTGCTGACCAAACCTCCTCTACTGAAAACGGGGCACTTAAATTAATACGATCATCCTCGGAGCATACCGGTAAAGTGATATTACTCAAAAAGGCAGCGATGTTAGAATCCGTCGCTTTTGATTCGGAACTGTAAAGAGATTTATAGAATTCCTTGAAAGTACTGTTTATGGTTAAAGGGTCACTCGAAGAGATACCACTTATATTTCGTATCATATTAATTGACCGGTCATTATTCAGATTTTTTAATTGGTATGCCAATAACCGACTAGATTTATTGCCAAATTCGTAATACTTTTGTTTAGTGAAGAGCAGAAGCTTCTGAATATGAGAGGTATGGTCCATATTTAGCTTAGTTCTTGCATTCACCAAGGCTTTTAAGTTCGAGACAGTAGGAAATTGCTTATGTATTTGTTCCAATCTGATTACCTCATTTTCAAGATTTTTCCTGTTACTGTCCTTGACTCTCTTAAGGTGAGAAGTGTAGGAAATTAGGTGACCGCGTAGAGTGGCTTTGGCTGCGTCACAGATCATGGCAGAAGACACTGGAGAATTTCTGTTGTCCAGCCAATATTGAGACAGACTATCTGAGACGAAAGCAGAGAAGGGATCACTATTTAAAAGGGATGTATTAAACCTCCAATTGGAAGTTCTAGGAATACTGAATGCAGGGTCAATTTGCAAACGTACAGCAGCGTGATCTGATAAGACGATAGGGTCAATATGACAAGACTGGACTGCATGCAGAACATTTTTAGGAAGAAAAAAATAGTCAAGCCTGGAATATGAATTGTGAGGATGAGAATAAAATGTATAATCCTTCACTTTAGGATTTAATTGACGCCATATGTCTGCTAAACCAGAATCCGAACATAAATTGTTGAGCGCCTTAGATGATTTAGGGTTTGATACATTTGCAGATGAGGATTTATCTAGAGAAGCATCCATTATACAATTAAAGTCTCCGGCTAGAAAACCTAAGCCTTTACAATGGTAAGTAAACAATAAAATCATCTGAGATATAAAGTTAGGGGAGTCTACATTTGGAGCATAAACGTTGAGGATAGTTATATGGTGATTGAGAATGGAGCCCGTGATCAAGATAAATCTCCCTCCAGGATCCGATTCCTTATGTTCTAAAATAATACATTTGATTATCATGAAAACAAATCCGAGAGAACAGTCGACTCGGTACCAATGTGTTATTACACCCCAGGTTCATTTTGTGCCGGAGTTCTCCTTTAACATATTTGTTTTCACATTTTCGTGCAACCTCAGTTTATGCATTATCGTCAAAGCGTGCATTCGTTTAAACTACCCTTTAAAAAGGAAACCAACAGTTTGAAGGTCCAAATCAATGCAGTTTCAAAGGCTCTACACAATCCCAGCCGAGGAATAAGGGTCTTATATCTAGGCAAACCATCGGCCATTTTATGAAAAAATAAATAAAATGTATATACTTTTTAACCACAAATGCTCAACTTCAGTGGTCTGCTTCTGCACAACATATTACGCCATCACGTTGCTTGTGACCCTTGTGCTGACCCAGTGCCGAAAAACTCCAAACTGCATTTTCTCCTCCAACTTAAAAATTTGTCCGACATCGATGTTTTACATTTATTTTTGTAAAGAGCGTTTGATTTAGTCTTTCCACGTTAGTTTTAACACTGGGTCGGTACTTTTCCAATGTGATAACGTAATACGTTGTGCGGAAGCAGAACCCTAAAGTCAAGCATTTGTGGTTAAAAAGTATATAAATGTTTTTATTTTAGAAAATGAGATGGTTTGACCCTTATGCCTCGGTTGGGATCGTGTAGAGCCTTTGAAGCCATATGAAACTGCATTGATTTGGACCTTCAACCAATTGGTTGCAATTGAAGTCCATTATATAGAGAAATAAACGTGATTTATTTTCGTTTGAAGAAAGAAACGCATGAACATCTTGAAAGACATGGGGATGAATAAATGATCAGGAAATTTTAATTCTGAAGTGAACTAATCCTTTAAGCACTAATTTGACAGATTCGCCAACAGCCAATTACTGATCATTATGATAAAACTTGTCCTTCGATAAAATTCTGGCAGTGTCCGAAGTTTTGAGCCACTGTCCTGCAGTGTAACGACTTGTAAGATGATTATCAAATCAAGAACCAATAGGAGCACAGAACTAGATGACACAATTACAGCAACGATGACAACAGACCAACACAGGGAACCTGTTGGAGAGCGAGGTGATCCAGACACGCGCCCTTGTTTTTTTTCTATCATTATTTTCAGACAACCCATTATCAAAACAACGGCTTCAGAATGTTGTATTGTACTAGCCGCCATTTTGTGCATGTATGTGTTTTTTTTATTTTTTTTATTTGTATTTGAATTGGGTTTTAATAAGTCTTTACTGCCGTACCTTGCAGTTATAGCTGCTACTACAATAGTAGTTTTAAAATCAGCATACTCACAGGTTCCTGTATGCTGGTAGGTGATACCAGTTGTTGATGTGGGCTCTGCTCCTTCGCGTCAAGCCATTTCTCCAGCTTGCCCATCGTGCTGAGGAGGTTTGGCATTTCTAGGAAGCAAAACAGTAAAGAAAAAACAGATTTTCAGTAGGGCAAACTTGTATGGATTTCAAAATGACAATATTTATCAAAAAACTAGATTATAAAATATTGTAATTTTTCTTATATTTTTGGTTGGTTGTTAACACTTACGACTGACAACATTTGTTTTTAGGTTCTCTAATTCCATTTTGAGGGCTTCATTTTCTGCCTTTAATTGTGCAATGATGTCTGGTAAAGGAGGAACAGGAGAAGGTGAGGCAGAAGATGGTGAGGTAGGTGAAGGTGAAGCAGGCGATGATGAGGCATGTGAAGGTGAAGCTGAGGGTGGTGCAGGTGGACAGTAAGGAACCGGTGGTGCAGAAGAAGGCGAGGCAGAAGATGGTGAGGTAGGTGAAGATGGAGCAACTGATGTTGTAGCAGAAGGGAATCGAGGTCCATGGCGTAATTTTATTTTCTCCAAAATCTCCCTGTCCAAATTTCCATCACCAGTTTGCCTCTTTATAAAACATGACAAAAATATTAGTACAAAACATTAAAGACAAATAGCTGAAAAAATAAAATGATGATATCACACTCTCTCTTAATTGATCTGCCACTATTACCAAGATAGATCAGCTGCTCTTCACAACCAATAACAAGAATAGGAAGCTACATAATAAGATGCCTCTACAGACAAAACATGTGACATCACTCCTCGAGCCTCCTTTCCAAATTAAAGGAGAACTCCGGCACAAAATGAACCTGGGGTGTAATAACACATTGGTACCGAGTCGACTGTTCTCTGGGATTTGTTTTCCTGATTATCGAGTGTAAAGAGTTTTATCTCGAAAAACGGTTAACTTATAACGCTAGTATATGGGGGCATATAATAAGTCAAAGTAAATCGCTAGTTAATACCACTAACAAGGCTCTAAATAGCCCCACACTAACACAGTAGCATAATGTGGCTGGTCGAGACTGGTCGAGGCTGTTTCCCAAAGATGGCTCCGCGATGGTTCTGTCTTTATAAAGTATATTATTATTAAACTGTCTGTACACTTACAAAGTTCTCAGTGCTTCGGTTTGTATGCAGGGACCCCCATTATACTGCTGTGTTAGTGTGGGGCTATTTAGAGCCTTGTTAGTGGTATTAACTAGTGATTTACTTTTACTTATTATATGCCTCCATATACTAGCGTTATAAGCTAAACAGTTTTTAGAGATAAAACTCTTTACATTTGATTATCATGAAAACAAATCCCAGAGAACAGTCGACTCGGTACCAATGTGTTATTACACCCCAGGTTCATTTTGCGCCGGAGTTCTCCTTTAACAAGGGCAGAGTACGTACTACAGTTCGGGGCAATGTCAAGCTGTATAATTATTCAAAATCATTATTACTTATAACTTTGCAAATTAATAACTACATTTAGAAATTAAATACTAGTATTAATGCTGTACAAATACAGAAAGGCTATTTTATACAAGTATGTAAGCTTTACCATAAATAAAAACAGGCAGAGCAACATAAACAACTCTGACAGACTGCTTGTACTTACTTGGCTGTGAAAAATGACTAATCCTGTCAAGATCTAGGGAACATTTGAGTATTAGGTACTCCTAACTTTGAATGATTCATTTTCAGTAATTCATTTCTAAATGTAGTAATTCATTTGCAAAGTTATAAGTAGGGCTGGGCAAAAAAATCGATTTTTCGATTAATCGTTTTTTTTAAATGTGGTCGATCCAAAATCGATTCTCAACGGCCATGAATCGTTTTTTTTTCCATATTCAGGGCTCGCGGTGCTGCATCTTGTCTCTCTGCACAATGAAGCGCTGCAGGCGTCGAAACACACTCGTGTTTAGGAGTCGGGACATGACGGAATATTCACTTGCACAATTGGGCCAGCATTGCATCGTAACTAACATTTATCATTTTCACGTCTTTTTAAGCTTTACCAGTTTAAACATTCAATCAATGTTAAACTATCCCGTGCTCGCGCCCTCTCAGAGATGTTTTTCATTGCGTGCACATACAGTAAAGCCTAAATCCGCCTCACAAACAGCTCGCCAGTAACAGAAGTTCTTTTTGGTGGATGATATCGCTTTAACAGTTAAAAACACGCAAAATGATGTCAAAACTCTGGTCTTGGTGAGTAACCTCGTAAAGATTATCGTAAAGACAGTCAGTTATGTCTTAAATAAGCATTAAACGCGTGTGACAGACAGTATAATGAAACAGTAATGGATTTGCGCACTAGTTCTTAAAGTGAATGCAGCCATTTGTGTCTGTCATTAATTTTGTTGTCATAACAACATAATATAGCATAAATTGTACGCAATCATAATTAATAGCCTATGTATTAAATTCAGTAAGGACTAAAAGACTATCCTGGGTTATTTTACATTGGATTACTTTATTCAGTTTCTGTAGTATTTCTGACCTACCCAAAAAACTTATTTATTTTTATGTCTATTTATTTGTGTCTTTATTCTATTGTATTTATTTGTAATATTTTCAATGTAATTCAAAGATCTAAATCAAGCGTCCATGTGCATAAACTCTTAACAAAAAAAAAAACCTCATTGTAAAAACAAACATTTAGGTGAGATCAATATAATAGAAAATTGTCTAATTTTCAGCATCAATTTTGCATCTTGTATCAAAACCCTGTCTATTTATTGTATGCATTTAGTGTATACCAGTAGTGTACCTAAAATAAAAAGAGTTTTATATTCAGGTTTGTGGCTCCTAATTTCTTTGTATTGATTAACCATTAGTAAACTTATGTCCACTGTTCTTTTTTTAAAATAAATATAGGATTTGTATTTGCCTACATCTATATTCATTATAGTCAAATCGAGAATCAAATCAGGAATCGAGAATCGAAATCGAAAATCGAATCGAATTGAGAGCTTGCGAATCGAAATTGAACATCTGAATCGATACCCAGCCCTAGTTATAAGTACAACTTTACAGTGGTCAGACATTTTTTTTTTTTTTTACATTTGCAATGCAGATGCTAGTTTTGGGTCTCAGTAAAAAAAAAAAATATATATATATATATATATATCATATCTTGTTACCTTTTTGGGGCTAGTGGTCCATCTTTACTGGTTTCCTCTTGAAGAAACTTAGGGTTTGGCTTAAATTTTCGTTTTTTCAGAGGTTTTGAAGTGGACTGGTGTTGTGTCCTCTGGTGTTGTACTTTTTCTAATGCCGAGTTCAGACTGCACGATTTTCAAAATAATCGGGTCACTGTTGTTTTCACACTGCATGACTATCTGGGGTAACATTCAGTTGCTGCTGTGTTCACACTGCACGATGGATCGGCGACAGGAGGTTTCACACTGCATGACTTTACAAAAGAAAGAATCGCCGACAACTTCTGCCTGGTCCGCAAACTACGTTTCACAACCAAACAAACGCGAGAAGTGATAGGAAATAACGGAAGATCACGCGTGCGTGAGACCGGAGTTCTCGCGCGACACTGAATTTGTTATTAAAAATGATAGCCTACAAGAAGATTGCGATCCAAATTGTCTGTGCACTGATTAGCGAAAATGAAAAAAATAATAATAAACAGTTTATGCAGGAAATGGTTGGGAAGACGAGGGGAGCAAGGACTGTGTTTTGCAAAGAGAGTTGGGGGTAAATAAATAATTTTGCAAATGTCCTGCTGTTGCTGCTGGTCATGCAATTGTTTGTGCTTTGTTTCTGTTTGATATAATTGTAAATATAGGCCTATTCTATTAAAATACTGATATTCTGGTCTATAACTCCTCCTCCTCCTCCCTATATCTTGCTCTCTCATTGGCTGTCGGTCATCGCCGATGTAGTTTTCAGTCAGAACACATTCACACAGCAGGATTGTGAGTCGCCGACAGGTCCAGATATTTAGCATGCCAAATATCTCACGGGCGTCGGCGACTCGTCGGCGATTCTCTCAGATCGCGTCTTTGCTCATTCACACTGCGTGATTGTCACTCGCGTGAACGAGCACCGATTTGCCTGTGATTTCGGGCATTTGTCGGCGATTTCTCAAAACCTGTCGGCGAGCCAAAATCGGGGCTAAAATCGTGCAGTCTGAACTCGGCATAAGGTGGACTGTCTCTCTGTGGGGAAAAAGGGGGAATACAAATTGTAGAATCTAAAACAAAAGATACAAGGCCTATGACAATAACAACAACATAGGCTGACCACATGTATAAACCCACAATGTTGTCATAATGGGACAGTGTTAAAAATATTAGCACACATTCTGACAGGGATTTAATATCCTGCAAGTTTATATTGGCATCCATTTGAAATATATTTAACTTTACTTAATTATTATTGTGTTAGTTCTAGACTCTAGAGACAAATATTGTATTTTTTCCCCACTAAATGTGTCTGACAGCTGAAATCTTACTTTTTTAAGATATTATTCTCACATAACAAACATTTAAAGATATTAAAATGATACACTGTAATATTCTGGGCCTAAGTTAACGTTACTACGTTAGCTCTTAACGTTAAACATGAACATTAAAATGCACGCTCACAAAGCAGTAGGCTATTAATAGTAACGTACATGATGTAAGTTAGTAAAAAATAAATAACTTACTACTAATAAAAAAACCTACATTTAAACACGGTGAATCTGCTCAATTATGTACTAGCTTCAAGTTCGATCGGTAACTTAGCTTATAGCTCATGAGGTTCAGCGGTCACTTAAATTATGTATTATCTGTGCAATAGCAATGTGTGCATTATAATCAGGGTTCGAATTATGATTTCATCTTTGTGGGGGTCTCTTTAAAGAAAGAAAAAAAAGTAACCCATGAGCAGGCGTGGTGTATGTGATAAATAAATAGCTAAATACTGCACTTCATTATTTTGAGTTCAACGTACGTTTCTTAATACAGGTGTAGAGAATATTTGGGTGGAGTTCGTTACCTCTAGGGGGGTCTGGGGGCATGCCCCCCCAGGAAGAAAATTTTGTACATTTTAAAGATAAATTCATTAATCTGGTGCACTTTGAGTCACCCAAATCCACTGTTAAAAATAATCCAACCGCCCAAACATATGATATTCTTTGATTTAGATCTGCATCTGATCATCATTACAATTTTTCAAATTCTCAATGTTAAGCATGATAATATGGTAAAATATCACACTGAAGTAGGCTGATTTAAAATTAGCATTTATTTAAATTAAAAGTTATTCTTTGGCCAAAATTACATTTCCTTAATATCCTTAACATAGGCTTTTTACTCCCTTCAAAGTTAAATTGTCAATGTTTCATTACATCACTGTTGGCAAACACTCTTATCAGAATAATTTTTTTACCTTTAAAATAGGGCATTTTTCCCTCTAATTTTATGTAGCCTATGCTCCATCTTTCTTTTAAAATATTCCTTAATTTGATCAATACATTAAATCAGAATAATAAGACAGTAGGCTGTTACCAATCAAATTAAAGGTTAATTTAATTTACCATTTACCATTTAAATAATTTACATTAAAAAATTACAACTGTAGTAAATGCCCTGACATGTTTTCCTTGATTGATTTTCTCTAAAGAGAATTACGTTGTTGAAAACGAAAGTAAAAGAGTGACGCTCATTGCGTTTTACCATGATAAGAGTTCCGTGTCTTTATTAAAATCAACACATTATAATGATTTATCTTTCATCCATCCTCGATTAATTTGAATGTAGGCTAATTTTTTATTATTATTTGTCTCGCCCGACCCGCGCAGCACTCTCGGCAAACTATACGGTTTGAGAATGGCCACAGGCCGAGTTTTGTTGAGAGCCGGAGGCGGCTGCCTCGTAATTCCATGCAGGAAAACCCTGAAAGGAGTTCGCTAAAATATTGGTGGGGGCCTACCTAGCGTCCCCCCAAATCAATTTTTTGCTAGTAGCTACTTTTGTGTATTTAAATGTCTGAAACCTAAAATAAACATTATGTGGTTGAAAACACTGAATAGTTGTGATATTGTGTATATTGAGCGCATCTGTCTCTGGCTCAGCGCCAGCCAACGCGCGAAAGCACTTTTGAATTTAGCAGTTGATCACGTGATGCACTGACTGTTCTAATCACACCGCTGTGAACGTACGTGCGAAAGGGTTAACAAATATGCCTCGATTATTGAAGGAAAACGTGCTTTATTTGTAATTTAAAATGATGGTGCTGATGATTTTTAGAGCCCCCACAGGTGTAGGATTTTACTGCTTTCATGGGAGCTCATACTCTCTCTATGGGAGCTCAGCTCCCACTGGCTCCCACGTAATTCGAACCATGATTATAATAAAAGGTCAGAAATGAACTTACCTGCAACTTTATGCACTGTTGCCTCGTACAAAGGCCATCCGCATTTAGGGTTTTTTTTTCAGTCCACCTCTCCACTCAATTAAATATACAGAACTTTCATCAAGTCCGTCTAAGAAATCGTTTAAGTTGAATTTTTGTATATGTGACGTTGGAACAATGCTCCAACTTTCCGTTTCTGTTTCATCTTTCCATTCAACAAGGGCGAACATTCTTCAGCCGTTGGTCTATCCTCCTGATTCCTGAATACGCTTTGGCGGTCTTTTGACTGCGTTTGAATTTTGGCGCGGGTAATATAGGGCATTAGGCAATGACGTAACGTATTGGGGTGAAATGTATGCTAAATGCATGGCCTGAAATACATGCTGAAAGTGTTTCTACTATTTTTTTTTTTTTTTTTTTAATCAGCTAAGCATATTCATTATGTAAGTCTTGGTTTAGGTCACAGTAATGTAAAATAACAAAACTAAAACTAAAAAATATTTGAACCCCACAACGTTATGCAATAAGTAATTTGATGAAAATTACTTTACAATGCATTACAATAGATTACAAATCATTATTGCACAGAATGTTATTACATAAACCCTGTGTTTACAGCATTATCTACATACATGTAATATATTATTATGTTTGTGTTTCTGCAAGGTGAATGTGATTTCACCAAGTAGCTACCACCCGGGTAAGGTAGGCCTACTTAACATCAGTTTTATTTATCATTACCCTCTGATTTTAGGGAAAAGTTATGGGGTTAGGTTTAGGGTAAGGGATTGGGTAAAGACTACATTTTGGGACAGGGATGCTGACATGTCTTACTTGGCAAAATCACAGTGACCGTTTGGGCATACGTGTCTGTATGTGTGTACATGTGTAGTATGAGGTAAACTGGATTGATGTAGCTATGGCTTCTGCAGCCTGTCCACAGCTCTGAGGGAAAAGCTGTTCCGTAACCTATTAGTCTGTGTTTCTGGGGTCTACCTGAGCAGAGGGTGCAAAGGGGTTTCCAGGATGTGAGTGCTGGATGTTTGTGGCCCATGTGAGAAGACGTCTGAATAGATGTCACACAGATTTGACAGGGGTGCCGTCAATACTTTCATCTTCACACCCCTCTATTTTGTCTGCAGCAGTGCAGCCAGAATACCAGACAGCAATAAGTTATGACGTTTTTTGTATTGTGCAGCACAATAGAAGCTGATCAGCAGTCTGGGGTTGTGTCTGGATAGCAATTGTAGACATTTTAAAAGTACTGTATTACAAAATAGAAAGTGATTTGTTAAGGTCCACTGCATAGTTTTGCTTCCAGATATTATGGGGTTGTAAACCATAAACCTCTATATGACTCAAAATATTATTTACATGTCAAGTTAGAAGTAGCCTATGTCATGCGGGAGAGAGAGAGAGAGAGAGAGAGAGAGAGAGAGAGAGAGAGAGAGAGAGAGAGAGAGAGAGAGAGAGAGAGAGATGCAATATTATCTAAAAGCAGGGACGTGCACAGGAATTTTGTGGGACAGTTGCTCTGACCTGAAAAAAGGGCACTACCCCCAAAACTCACGGGCTATATGAAGGAATATATTCAGTTGAATTTTGCCCATACAAATTGCCTTATCTGACCGTGTTTATGTCCAAACGCAATGCCTCATGTTATGGTCTTATTATTATTTATAAGATTGCAAACGTCAAAGATGACAGGTTTATGATATACAACTTTGTAAACAGTATACAAAATGTATTAACAATATGTTAAATGTCACCAAAATAAACATGAGAAAAAGAGTTGCTCATATTATTGTTTATTGTTTTTTAATTATTATTATTATTTTTTTATTTTTTTTTAAATAAATAATCTGGATTGAATTGACAGATGGGGAAAAACTCGCTTCTAATAAAAAAAAAAAATAAACGCTTAGATTTCGGAAAAAATACAATCCTTTTTTAACCTTTTGGCTTCCCGTACATTCAATTGTGCTTTTTGCTCATCTGGGGAACTACGCATGATGTGTAATATGATTGCGTAAAGGGAACAGGAATTCCTGTAAGGAACAGAATCGACTGCTACACCCAGTGCCGATCCTGACCTCCCCCTGGGGCCCTAAGCAAAATTCAGCTAAGGGGCCTCTACCTGACCTGTGATGTCGTGAGCTATGTAAACCATTTGCCATTGCCACAGTCACACCTGACACTTCAGCGCTCCCATACAATCCTCCCTCCTTTAAACAAAACAGTCAAAGAATAAGTACAACAATATAGAACAGAATGAGGTTCAAACACACAATATTTATTGAATAGAGTATTTTCTATAGAATGTTAAGATAATAAATGAATATTATTAAGTAAGTGAATATTAACATAAACATAAATAAGAAAAAAAATAATAAATTATAACCCTGAGCTTTGGCTTTTGGGATTAACTTTGGTTCTTTCTACAGCCTTGGCATTTTCGGCATCAGTGTGATTTTTAAATTTTTTATTATGCATGTTGAAGCAATTCTTGATTTATGGTTATTATTTACTGAGGGATGTGCATCCATATTGACCAGTATGTCCAGCTAATCAACATTTTAAATTCAATATAGCCTATAAATCAATAGTCAATCAATGTCAAATTGTCGATACATTGCTTTCTATCTTGCATAATTAGTGCAGTTGTTTAGAGTTTTTAACTACACTGAGACTAGATAATCAGTCTTGTTTTAAAAGTATAATGTGTACTTTGATTGGGAGTGCCATCATTCACGTGCATGTATTGTACAGTATGTCTGGTCTCCACATATTTCTGCTTGAAAAATGCGAGTTTCATTTCGTGCACGCGCATGAACGCACGATAACACACGCGACGCGGTTATGTTTTCCGAGCTAGTAAACAAACACCGTTGCACTTTGTCGTTTATCAAAATCAAACGTAATAAATAATTGTATTTTACTCTCACTTTACTCTCACTTTGTCAGCCACAAAGTGATGCAAGAGATGCACTGCCTGCCCAGCTAGGTTAGCAAGACCGAAAAACATCAAACTCTGCTGACATCAAACTTAGAGAGGAGAGAACACAAGTTTACCTGATTGTTGTTCCCGCAATTCACTCTCATGGTTTTTTTCTTCTTCCTCTTTTCGTGACCAGAAGGATAGTTTTGCTTCATTTTGTCGTGGATGTTGTAGCTACACATTTGGCGGCGCGCTATAACTATGACACGAGATGGAGGCGTGGCCTTAAGTAATTTGCGTGGCCCTACGCCGGTCGCGTGCAGTCTATGGTCGCGTGCAGCGTTTGCCCTTCATACTGACTTTCACTTTCGGGGCCCGAATGGAAGTGAATGAGGCTTTGCGATTTTTTTTTTTTAAATCTAGGCCTACGTGAAATTCTGCATCCATTGTACAATTTAATTTTTTTCTCGGAAGGGCAACTTGAGTGAGAAGGGCATATGGGCAGTTGCCCGGGCAACCTGAGCAACCCCCTTGTGCACGTCCCTGTCTAAAAGCCAAACAAACAATGTAATGCAATGTAAACATGTATTAAGCTGTAAACCTGAGGTTTGAGGTTAATGTTTTCCCCAAAATTAAAAGGTTGCAAATATAATCATACCAATACAATGCTTTTCCTAATAATGTAACTTCAACACAATGCTCCTTGTACTTTAGTTATATGTATTTGTACTTATATGTAGCCTACTTAAGTATTTGTATATGCTGAAATGTATTATTGTATTGTCTTATTTTATTTCTTTGACGGTATAAAATCTAAAAAAAAAAAAAAAAAAAAAATCTAGTCTGGATGGGCGTCAAAGATTAATGCTAATTTAAAAGAAACAACAAAACACTTCTGGCGTATGGGTTGTTATTCCAGGGGCTGGTTGCATAAACATAGCCCTTATGTTGACTTGAAACAGTTATGCACAGTCTTAAAGAAAAAAATGTGATGACTAAGTTGTAATTAAGTGAATTAGAACTTCCGAGTCAAGTTCGAGTTCTCGCGTTGTTACGCAAACCCAGAGCCGCGCAAACCAATCGACTTGTGACATCTAAGTATCACGAGAGTCAGTCTGCAATCGCGGTACTTTGATTCCCGCAGCGCTTGAGCGTTACAGGTCAAACACGTGTGTTGTTCTGCCATGATTGCTCGATGAATTTGACCATCTATGTCGGTTCGCGCAGTCACCTTTTGCTACAGTGATATGAGATGAAGTACAAGAAGTATCTCTCGGAGAACAAATGCATTCCACGAACAACACAGCATCGCTGGAGAAGGTATGTAATGTTAAATTGTATCAAGATTATTACCCAATGCCGATAGCGGAGGGACTTGGGCCTGTGGAAAATGGCTATAGCCTAATATTATTTTATTTATAATCTACATCATTTTTAAGAAATGTATCACAATGGAATCATATTGCAAAGTAATATTAATACAAAGTAATATAAACACAAAAATGAACAGTTCGAATAATTAGAACAGTGTTAGGCTAAAGCTATGGGGTTTTCTTTCTCTGTAGTTTAATAGTAACGTTATGGTCATCAGATCAGGAATTTGGGAAAATCACACCTTATTAATTTGTGATTTAAATCATTTGAGTGTCAAAATTATTAAGCTTTAAAAGCATCATACATGTAACCAATACAACACTTTTATTATATATATATATATATGTGTATATTTTTTTATGCTCAAACATTTTTCTTCTACAACTCTTGATTTTTGCTTCGTAGACGAACCCGTGGACCTCAAAATGCTGTTGATGTGTTACAGGTAAGGATTAAAGACCACAGGTAACGTTGAGGATCAGATTGTTAGACTGCTGCATTCTGGCACACATTATTTTGGCACCATCTTGTTTTTCAAGACCGCTTTTGAAGTTGGCTTAAAGGAGTAGTTCACTTTAAAAAAAAACTTTAAATTTACTCACCCCCATGTTATCCAAGATGTCCATGTCTTTCTTTCTTCAGTCGAAAAGAAATTACGTTTTTTGATGAAATCATTCCAGGATTTTCTCCATATAATGCACTTCAATGGGGTCCAAACGGTTCAAGGTCCAAATGACAGTTTCAGTGCAGCTTTAAACGACACCAGACGATGACTAATCTAGTGAAACCATCGGTCATTAAAAAAAAAAAAAAAAAAAAAAGTTTAAAGGTGACCTATAATTCAAAATTGAATTTACCTTGGTATAGTCAAATAACAAGAGTTCAGTGCATGAACATGACATAGAGTGAATCTCAAACTGGACTGTTTTCGCGTTCTCATTTAATTCACGTTTATGAAAAACACCCCTGAAAAACGGTCGGTTCTCCACACAATACCGACTGTGACGCAATAGTCGGGATCATTAATATGTACGCCTCCAAATATTTGCATAATGCCAGCCCTCATTGCCAGGCGGAACTGCGCAGCCGAAGCATGGCAGTTGCTCAGTGTGGATGTACACATGAACACAAAAGTATTTTTTAGTTCCTTCATCTGAGCCTCTGAAGAAACAATGGGTTAATTTTATTTTCTCTGGAAATTTCCAAACATTTCACCGACTGTTTCCTCAACTTGGGCCAATACAGAGCTGGCCTCGGATCGAGCTACCAAGCAACACTTTCTGATGAGTAATTGTTCAAGTTCAGACAGGTAATCTTTCTCTCAAAATCGTTCAATACTTTGTGCTTACTGTGTTTATGCATCAGTAAGTCAAGCAGTGACTAAAATATCAGCTTCACACCGTTTCTTTTAGTAGGATGAAAATAATCATATTTAAATTGTGAACAAATTATATACAGAAAGCGATCAAAGAACAATCTTTCCACACAGCGCGAGTTTATCTGGACACTGCCAAACTCGTTATGAAATCAATGACGCACGTTACTGCACAACGAAGCTCTTACTGTATTTACATCATCGTGTTTGCATTGGTGAAAGCAGAGAGAGTGCAGAAACTGCTTTGCAATGATTAGATCTTCATTCTCGCGATCAACACGTCATCTGCTCAATGCTCATCACGGCAACATTTTATGTGATGGGAATAGATCTAAATACTTTAAAAACATCTCACGATTCGTTAATCTCGATAGCTGTTATAGTAAAAACGTATAATAGCAGTAGTAAAAGTATTCGGGAGAGAGTTTCACATGTAATGCGTAGTTATTTCATATGCAAGCATGTCAGCTAATCACAGCAGTGGCCGCGGTTACACTGAATCCCACAGCAGACACGCCCCTTCAAACAGAGTGTTCAAATCAGAGGCTAAAAGCAGGCTAGGAAAAATGCCATTTATTTCTAAATTATGATTATTTTTTATCTAAAAAACATACTAACATTATAAGGGTAACCCAGGAAACATTATAAAAATAAATAAAAAAAACATTCTAGGGCACCTTTAAGTAAATACATCCAATTAAATATGGTATAACGTATAGAATTGTTGATTTAACATTAACCCATGTAAGGTTCTTTAATAATTTTTTTTTGTTTGACAGGCATTATCATCAGAAGTGGAATCAGCTGCAAGGGCTCTTATTGATGTGTTAGCCAGGGTCCTGGCTCCATCTTCAGCTAGTAGCATTGGTAAATCAAGGAGTGTTAATACACCAACAAGACAAAATGTGAGAATGAGTGGGACAAGTGCCATTACTCCTTTGCCGTCTGTGCCAGCACCAGAAAGTAGGGTGAGGCAGGCATGAAAAAGGTAATTTTATGTATTTTCATATAAACATTTAGCATTATTGAAATATTTTAAAAGATGGTAATGACACGTTAAAACATATAAGAGTGTAGCAACATCGAGATGTGCCTTAATTAGCTCAAATTATTTATAGGGAATTTTAATAATTAATCATGAAATATGATTCATATATTTGCATATTACAGTTATATTATCGAAATTGAAAACAGATCGATTGTATGTATGAATGGTAAATCATAACGAATTATAATTCCTCTTTCATATATCAATGGTCTCATTACAGATCGATTATATAAGATAACTTTAAGGGAATAATTTAGTTATCAAACAATCGGTTTGTCCAATAAACAGCCGCAAGATTAACTTATCAACTTCTCAACAAAGTTATCCCTTTTTATAAACTCCAAGAAATCTCAATGTTCTGGCCGTGAACATTAATTTTCTTGTGTTTATAAAATTTGGGTTACTGAAATAGTAACAACTTGTAAAGCTTTGTAGTTAGACCAATCATTTCATTGACTCGTAATATAAGCTCTTAGACAGAAAGCAATCAAGAATATGGTTTTAATAATTGAAACTACAGATACGGAATTCTACATTTAAACACGGGATACATGTATGTACAGTTAAACAGTAAAACTAATGAGACAGACGAATAACAAACAGGAGTGAGAGAGAGAGAGATTGCGAGAGCGAAAGATTGGGAGTGAGAGAGAGAGAGAGAGAGAGAGAGAGAGAGAGAGAGAGAGAGAGAGTGAGAAGATGAGAGATCTTCTGGTTTGGCAAAATTCATCACATTTACATTTACATTTACATTTATTCATTTAGCAGACGCTTTTATCCAAAGCGACTTACAAATGAGAACAATAGAAGCAGTTAAACTAACAGTAGGACAACAATACGTAAGTGCTATAACCCCTCTCAGTTTAATTTTAGTGCATGTTTTTTTTTTTGTTTTTTTTTTTTTAGAATAGAAGAAAAGAGAAAGTGTTAATTCTACTGAATCAAGTGCTGCCGAAAAAGATATGTCTTCAGCAGTTTCTTGAAAGTGGCTACTGACTCAGAAGCTCTGGTTGAGTTAGGCAGATCATTCCACCAACAGGGAACAGCCATGGAAAAGGTCCGAGAAAGAGATTTTGTGCCTCTTTGAGATGGTACCACAAGACGACATTCGCTAGCAGAGCGTAGGTTTCTGGATGGCACATAAGTCTGAAGTAATGAGTTTAGGTAAGAGGGAGCAGTGCCAGTGGTTGTTCTGTAGGCAAACGTCAGTGCCTTGAATTTAATGCGAGCGGCAACTGGCAACCAGTGCAATTGTGTGAGGAGAGGTGTGACGTGTGCTCTCTTCCGCTCATTGAAGACTACTCTGGCTGCAGCATTCTGGATCAATTGTAGAGGTTTGACAGAGGAAGCTGGAAGACCAGCCAGGAGAGCATTACAATAGTCCAGTCTGGATAAAACAAGTGCTTGGACAAGGAGTTGTGTGGCATGCTCTGTAAGGAAGGGCCTGATCCTCCTAATGTTGTGCAAGGCAAATCTGCAGGACCGGGCAGTTCTAGCAATGTGGTCTGTGAATTTCAACTGATCATCAATTACAACCCCAAGGTTCTTAGCTGACCTTGATGGAGTTATGGATGACGAGCCTAGCTGAATGGAGAAGTTGTGATGAAGTGTTGGGTTGGCCGGGACCACAAGTAGCTCTGTCTTCGCAAGGTTTAGTTGAAGGTGGTGGTCCTTCATCCAGCCAGAAATGTCTGTCAGGCAGGCTGAGATACGAGCAGCTACCGTCGGATCGTCAGGCTGGAATGAGAGGTAGAGTTGCGTGTCATCAGCGTAGCAATGATAGGAAAAGCCATGTTTCTGAATCACAGATCCTAGTGATGTCATGTAGATGGAGAAGAGGAGTGGTCCAAGCACTGAGCCCTGAGGCACCCCAGTAGCTAGATGTTGGGTCTTAGATGCCACACCTCTCCACGACACCCTAAAGGACCTACCTGAGAGGTAAGACTCGAACCATTGGAGTGCAGTTCCCGAGATGCCCTTCAACTTTAGGATTGACAGGAGGATCTGGTGGTTAACTGTGTCAAAAGCAGCAGACAGATCCAGCAGGATGAGGACTGAGGATTTGGAAGCTGCTCTTGCCATTCTCAGAGCTTCAATTACTGAGAGCAGGGCAGTCTCAGTTGAGTGTCCACTTTTGAAACCAGACTGATTGTCGTCCAGGAGGTTGTTCTGTGTAAGAAAGGAGGAGATCTGGTTGAAAACAACTCGTTCAAGTGTTTTCGCGACAAATGGAAGAAGAGATACCGGTCTGTAACTTGTTAGATGTGCTGGATTTAGATTGGGTTTCTTAAGCAGTGGGGTTACTCGAGCCTGCTTAAAAGCTGTGGGAAAGGTACCAGTGTGAAGAGAGGTGTTTATGATGTGCGTGAGTGTGGGTACAACTGAGGAAAAAATGGCTTGAAGTAGATTAGTGGGGATAGGATCAAGCGGACAGGTAGTAGGGTGATTGGAAAGGAGGAGTTTAGAGACTTCCGCCTCTGAAAGTAGAGAGAAGGAGGGTAGAATGTGTGCGTTTGTTGGTAAAATGTGTGTGTCAGTTTGTGGATTGGTAAATTGGCCGCTGATGGTGGTTGTTTTTTCTATGAAGAATGTGGCAAAATCGTCAGCTGTTAGGGTTGATGAAGGAGGAGGAGGAGGAGGAGGGTTAAGAAGAGAGGAGAAGGTTTTGAAAAGCATGCGAGAGTCAGAAGAATTGATAATTTTGTTGTGATAGTAAGCCATTTTAGCAGTAGAGATATTAGCAGAGAAGGAAGAGAGAAGGGATTGATAAAGACCCAGGTCTGTCGAATCTTTCGATTTGCGCCACTTCCTCTCTGCACCCCTGAGTTTAGTACGATGTTCGCGAAGAATATCAGTTAACCAGGGGGCAGAGGGTGTGGTGCGGGCTGGCCTGGAGGAAAGGGGACAGAAGTTGCCCAAGCAGGATGTTAAAGTGGAGAATAGAGTATCAGTTGCACAGTTAGTATCAAGTGTTGAGAGCTGATCAGGTGAAGGAAGTGTGGATGAGACCAAAGAGGATAGGTGAGAGGGTGAAAGTGAGCGTAGGTTTCGTCGAAAGGTGACCTGTGGAGGAGTGTGTGTTGTGTTCTGAGGCAGGTTGAGGTTGAGAGTGAGGAGGAAGTGATCTGAGGTGTGCAGTGGAGTGACCAGTGTATTGTCCGTAGAGCAGTAGCGCGTGTAGATGAGGTCCAATTGGTTACCTGATTTGTGAGTAGCCACAGTAGATACTCGTTTGAGGTCGAATGATGCAAGCAGGGTGTGGAAATCAGCAGCCTGAGGTTTTTCTAGGTGGATGTTGAAGTCTCCAAGAATTACAAGAGGAGTACCATCTTCTGGGAAGGATGAGAGTAGCACATCAAGCTCCTCCAAAAAACTGCCAAGTTGACCTGGGGGACGATATACAACTACAAAATGGATTTTTATAGGACTAGTGATGGTAATTGAATGTGATTCAAATGAGCTGTTGTCAAATAGAGGTGGTAAAGGATCAAATTTCCAGTCATTTGAGATGAGCAGACCAGTACCACCACCCCTTCCGGTCAGACGGGGGGTGTGTGAGAAAGTGAAGTTAGTGGAGAGGGCAGCAGGTGTGACAGTGTCCTCTGGTCTGATCCAGGTCTCAGTCAGGGCCAATAGACTGAGACCTGAATGACTTGAAAAAGATGTAATGAAATCAGCTTTGTTAACAGCGGACTGGCAGTTCCAGAGACCAATAAGAAAAGAGAATGAAGTATTAGAAGACACCGGAAGGGTACGGAGATTGTTAGGATTGCACCGCCTCTGACGTGTGACGTTTGATTTACGTATGTTAGTAATAGTAGGGATTAGAAAACACATAGTGAAAAGGAGCTTACAAACAGAAAGATTAAAAGAAAAGTGTGTAAAAGAGAAAGGAAACAACAATAAATAAACAAGAAGAATTTAATACTCAAGTGCTTTGTCGGTGTCCTTGCTCGGTGGAGTAGAGTCGCTTGTCTTTACACTCTTTGGTCTCCTGTTGTTCTAATGCTTCTTCTAACAACTATTAGCAAATGCCTAGAATAAGTACTTTAACTGGCTTTGGCCACGCCCAACTCTTTGGCCAGCGAAACTCAGTCACGACACAAACAAACACATGCGCGTTTTTACCAGGGTAAACACAGTAACGAAGAGCCGCGCTAAAATCAAATGAGAAAGTAAACACTCACAGACTGATGTTCTCTCCTGTTGTTCTAATGCTTCTTCTAACAACTATTAGCAGTTGTTACAGACACAGAACCTTTTTAGACACCAAGAATCAACAGATCTTAAACCTCGAAAGAATGGTAAACGGGTACTTGCACAGGTAAAGCTCTTTTGTGGTTGATGTGAAGAAAGCGTGTGTGTCTCTCTCTGTCCTCGTGTCACGAGTTCGGGTTCGTCCAGCGCGCGCGTGCGCGGCGTGTTTGAATGTCCTTGTAGGTGAAGCTTGCCAGTCTGGCTGTGTTCATTTTCTTCGCGAGAAGACATGAACAGAGGAGACCTCGAAAAGGATAAAATAAACTTGAAGAAACAAAACAAGAAAAGAAACGATGGATCATCACACTAAGGCGAGGTCCAGATACACGAGGAGTCACATGATGAAGCCACGAAGAGCAGGAAGAGCCAGGGAGTTTAGGCAGAGAGTTTTCAGGAAGCTTTCAGAAGCGTTTCAGAAGGGACAAGGGAAGCTCGGCGCGTCTCTTTAAGGACACTTAGGTTCACGCCCCTTCTGGCATGAAGGCACCAATCAGCTGGGAGAAAAGTGCCCGCGGAAGATTCCTCTTTGTCTTGTCAGGATCATTTATGATGGTATAACATTTTGTCATTCCTACCCAGAAAGATTGTACAAACCGGACAATAGATTTTACAGTAATATCCTATGTATGACTGGTTCAGTCAAGACAAGACGGTCAAACAGCTACCAGACATGGCAGGTAAAAGTAGAAGAACATAGAGTTACATTCATATGCAGAATTACAATCATTTTAAAGTTTCTTCACACGACTATAAAGCCATAATACCTGCTACCATGACCTAGGAAATATCAAAATTCATGTTTATGCATTTCTTAAGTGGTTATACTTATAGACAATATAAGATTGCAGAGTCTATTCCTCTTTCTTCATCAGAATTCAAGTGGGAGCTGTGATTTCCCCTTGGAATTCCTTTTGGGAGTCATAAAGCTTTATGACCTAGCAAGAGGGAGAGTTATAGAATCTTTCTTTAGAAATAAACTTAAGGTTCGAAGTTACAGAACAGTTAAAATTACATCTATAGAATAAGACAAAACTAATTAGATATGCATGCATACAGGAAGGTCGTTTGTGTGCGGGTATGCGTGGATGTGATTGTTCAGTCAGCGTTTTCTCCGGGGAATCCTGTGTGTGCGGATTTAAATTGACAATGCTCGTCTTGTCATCTTCGTAGGAAACCCTCGGGGTGCTCTCCGCGTGATCTCGCCAAAGCGGGGCTCTTGGTCAAATGTCTTTTGGTGGTAAACAAAGTCTTCTTTGACTTAATCATTAGAGAGAACTGCCGTGTGTGCGAATTGTAGTCAGTGACTCAATCAAGTCCGAACAAAAAATTCTTTGTGTCACAGCCAAAAAGAAGAGTAGAGCTGTGATTGATTAGATTAGCTTCCAGTAATTTTAATCCACTGACCAGGATTTGCTAATTCCGAACCTTTGGCCGGATACCCTGTCAGAGTCGCTATAAGAGACATAACTTTTCTTCAAAAATGTGTCTCTTTGTCACTTGGCCGTAGGCAGTTCCCAAGTATAGCCCCTTTCACACAGCGCGTTGATCCCGGGAAATTGCCAGAACGCCTTCTGTGTGAACGCAAACACGACCCGGGATTGATGCCAGGATCGATGCCGGGTTGGGGACCTAGTAACATTGCCGGGACCAGTCCCAAACGCGCGCTGTGTGAACAAAAGCCGTAACCAATGCCGTGTCGTAATGATAACGCTGAAGTGAAGTGAAAGCAGGCTAGTGGAACGGTACGTAATGCGCTAGATTATGATCGAATCTGAGAAAAAAATGCACAAGCGTGGTTTCTCCAGAGAGAAATCGCAGCTCATAAGCAAACTATACACGCTGCTGAGACATTGCGTCACATCGATGTCACGTGTCTTTACGGGAATTTTACGGGTTGTGTGTCAACGCACTCTCTGATTCCGGAAAATCACTGGCAGTGTGAATCAAATCCCGGGTCGCTTTATCCGTGTATTTTCCGGAATCTCTGTGTGAAAGGGGCTTATGTTTAGGGCTGAAAATGACCAGCCTAAGGGAAAAAAACGTTTCTCTTTGGCCAAACCTGTCAATGTGAAAAAGACAGATTTTCAAATATATGTGCTCTCCCAACCAACCATGTTTACTCCAAAAGGAGATGAAGACTTCGAACTTGTACGTGCTGGGCTTGGGAAAAGGCTGTTAAGTGTTCCAGACACCTTTAGGTAATTGCAAACATAAACAAAACACGAGTGAATGTGAAGTAATGATGCAAGTAAATTTTTTTTTTTCCTTGACTTGAATGAGGAATGTGGTATTTGCTTGTTTAAGATTGTCACTCTGCTTGAGGAAGAATTTCCTAAATTAAAAAATCTTCAGGGAGGATGGATGTTTTACAAATCTACAGGTATTTATAATTTGCATGTCAAATATACATAAAACATGGATGCATTGATAATCATAGGTCTTTATTGATGCTGTAGGTAATATAGTTATTTAGTGCTTTCAGATTTTGTTGCAAAAAGGATGTGGAAATCAGAAATGACTCCTGAGTTTGATCCACTGATTTTACATTAAGGTGGTGGTGGGCGGCGTAAGCTTTCTTTAATTCCCACTGACTGTGGTGGATACTCAACTCGGCTCCTGAAGTCAGTGTCAAACAATGGAAAGAATGTGCTATTTGTAGTTCCACTACAAGAGCAGCTTTCCATTGAACCATTACCATTTGAATCTGTGGAGTTTGCAAAGATGCCACTGTCAAACTGTATGAAATGTGGCAGGAAAATATCATTACACATTGAAGAGTGCAGAACAACTGATTCTGTAGGTTCTACTTATATTGTTTTTGTCTTTTAATATATTTTAAACGCACAATGCTTTCTTAATTCTTCCAGTTCAAATCTGTTTACATTATCTTGTGCTTAATGATGATGATGATGATGATGGAAATGTTATTGGAGCCCACTTCAAACAGATTTGGAACAATCTTCCCACTCACTTAAAAAAGTTGGGTTAAAACCGACCCAACAGCTAACCCAATGGTGGGTTCATATAGCACCGACCTATTGTTGGGTTATTTTAACCCAATAAATTAGGTAACTAGTTTTACCCAATAAATTGGGTTACAAAAAACGAATCTGTTGGGTTATTTGGCCAAAATGCTTTAATCAACCTATTATTAATATTAATTATAATTACTATTATTTCCATGAAAATAACTCACTCACTCACAACTTAAGTATATTATCAAATGCTTTATTTACATTCAATTAGACATTGCATTCAAAAGTTATTGTTGCAATTGTTTCAATAAATAAAAATAAAAAAAGTAATGCAATTATAAACTGCCTCATAATGCAACGTGTTGAAGGGAACACCTCCAGGCACAGAATATTAATGTTAAAATTAATTAATTTAGAGTTATGTTTTAAGTTCTAAGAAACATGGATCACAAAAACACAAATAAACAGTTGTAAACATTACAAGTTGTAAACAAAGAATTTCGCCGCAGTGTAGACGCCACTAGCCAAGGTCATTACCGAGCTGTTCACCGGTGAGATTTTTCATTCTTAACAGCTTTCCTTAACTCTAATTGTAATCTGGTAGCCTGGCATGCCAGACCTACATCAGGATGTTAGGTCTGGAAACTCTTCATTGACAGGGCTCAATCCGAGGGGCGGGTTAAACGGTTGTCTTTCAAATTCTCTCTGCACGCAATTGGATAGCGCTACAACCAACCAAAGCAACGAAGAAGGTGACGTAGTCAGAGCGACGGAAATCAGTCGATGGGGGAGTGTTTCGGGTATGGTGTGTTGTGAAAAATTTAGATGGAGAGATTCCTATAAACTACCAAAGTTATGGTAATGGAGCACAATGACTGTTGCCGTTTTTGCGAAAAAAATATGAGAATTGCGGGCGTGCTTGCACATTCATCATGTATCTTCGAGAAACGAACAAAGTTAAGTATTGCCGAGAGATTACTGCATGTTGGAGTGGCGGTAATTAAATCATCTGAAAAATCGAACAGGATTTGTAAGCGGTGTCTCACCCTTTTATCAAGACTTGAACGTGACTTGCCGGTGTACTGGAGATGGGTTGAGGAAGAGAAGAACAAGGAAGCCTCCGCAGTACAAATCATGACAGGTCGTTCAGATAAAAGAGACCGTGAACCTACTCCGTCAAAGACACCCAGGGCCTTGAAAAAGTTCTGCCATAAACCTTCAAGTCCTGGAAGAGCTAATATTCGACGCAGCATCACCAAGGTATGTTAGTTGTATTGCTACATATGCTTTAACATCCAGTAACTTAACAGATGAGCCTGATTTTAATTAAAGATATATTGTTCACCAGTTACTATGGTAGCAACATCAGTTATTTATTGTATTTTAGTACTAGCCCTGATTTCATACCCTCTAATCAAAGCTGTTGATGTCCATGTGTCTCCATGTATCAGATTAATATATCCAGGGTTCGCAAACTTTGTAGTCCATTCGCAGTACAGATGTTGCTTGGTCTTGATTAAAATTAATAAGTAATGAAAATTCTGCAAAGCTACTCAAAACGCCGTTGACCTATTAACAAACTTGTCAACATAGCTGTCAATGTAGCTGTCAACTCTATGCTCTATATTTATTTTTATTACCACAATAAATAATTTTTTCATTCAAACTTCTTTGACTTTTTTCAGGTCATCGTCAAAAGTCCTAATGAAAAGGTGTGCGAGGCTGAGGATGCTTTGATGGTGAAACACATAAAAAACAAAAACTGGAAAGCGTTGGCCAAATTAATCATCAAGCACGAGGAGCTTCTAGAGGAAGTGAAGGTTATCATCCTTACAGTCATTGTAAGGGAATGCAAAACACTTTGCGACCCCAACCAGAATTTCATGTTGTGGAGGTCTTCTCCAGAAGATATGAAAACTTTCTCAATTAGCAGCCTTGAGTCAGACCTCCAGCGTCTCTCTCCACTCATTTTTTCTGTCTTTTCAACCATCACAAACCATTCTCGTCCTGTCACCTGTGCAGCTGCTGCGATTGCACTGAGAGGTAGAGAAACCCGTCTGTCAGCGTTCGCTCACTACATAAACTGCATTCTTCAATATGGCGGTGCCAAGAAGGCAGTTTTTGAAAGGCTCAGCAAATTTGCCATTTCAACGGTGCACAAAAACGCCATTGGAAAGCAGAAGGAATTGTCTCTCAAATGTGGATCTGGTCTATGGTTACTAAAGAGGCAAAATGAAGAATTCCTAACTCTGGAAGCTGGATGTCAGTCTGACAATCAAGGACTGGACAAAACCTCCATAGACCCCGGAAGTGAGTCTGAGCTGTTACTCAGTGATGTCTTCCGAAGCATGGAAGATCTTCAATTATCAGGTGAGAATTAACACACACCTACATTTCATCTACATGACATGTATGGGGTACTGTTAACTTATCTATGTGTCTTTAATGAATGACAACAGAGGAGGTGGCTGAAAGCAGTGCCATGGCCCAGGCTACACCAGATGAAGAGGTGAGGATCACATCAGAGGTAGTTGAAAGCAGTGCCATGGCCCAGGCTACACCAGATGAAGAGGTGACGATCACATCAGAGGTAGTTGAAAGCAGTGCCATGGCCCAGGCTACACCAGATGAAGAGGTGAGGATCACATCAGAGGTAGTTGAAAGCAGTGTCGTGGACCAGGACTCTGGAAATGACGATGTGAGGATCACATCCGATGCATTGACCGGGGCATGGCCAACTCCACCAGATACATATTCCATAATTTTTGACAATTTGGATTTCTACATGCACGCACACCACCAGTCCACCCTACGCAGCAACCAGTCAATACACTGGGTAAACCATGTTGCAGTCCAAGACCGGATCCCAATATATCACCTGACTAATGACAAACCACTTGGAAATCTTTTGCATTACGACCTGAATTTCTCCCTTCCTGGAGAGGGTCAACAAATGCAAATGCGAAGGGAATACATTGTCCTTACTAGTCGAATCTTGACCAGTTATCTCTCTGTATTCAAGCCATTCTCCAAAGTGGTCTTGCGTCACATACCACATCAGTATTCAGCAGAAATGGCACAGCGTTCGACTGATGTAAGAACTTAATATAATATTACATTTACACCTGTACTGACCAATGTCAGTGTACTCAAACGAATTGTGACTTTCCATTTACAGTACCCATTAGGATTGCTTTTTAAAGACGAAAACAAAACCGCAGACTTGGCAGAAGTACTTCAACACTTTCAGAAAACGTAAGCATGAATTAGGGTCACACAATTACTTGGTCTAATGACTGCGAGTAGTGGTTATAAAAACATGTAACTCTGTCTGCATTGTAGGTATGTACCAAAAGGACCTGATGGACTGTCAACGATTTTAGTTGGAGGTGACAGGCTCTCTGAAGCGAATAGCAGAAATCTACAGTGGGCCTATGCTGATGGTAGCAACGTAGAGGATAGGTTAGATGGCATGGAGTTCATGTTTGAGGACTGGCATGCCATTAGGGTGCTATTTGGAGTAAGTAATCTGTCACAGTTTAACATGAAACCTGCATGCTTTAACTGTTATATTAAGTCAGTTGTTTTATTTTATACAGTATTCGTAATTGAACAATTTTATGCTGCAGTGTACCTTGCTGTTTTGAAGGGTCACTAATCCATGCGTTTCTTCTTACTGTTGTCTTTACTTGTTTTTAATAACTTAGATCCACTTTAAAGTTTTCTTCAGTGTGAAATCTGCAAAGGACCATGGGACACTGTGCGCCAACATGACAAAGTTGAGGTACAGCTGCTTCATTGACTATGAATTCAAGTCATTTTTATCTGTGAATGAACCATTTGCCACGTTGGACAGCAGAAATCATTTCAACCTTAGTACCTAATGTTATCAAAATTGTTTACAATGTTCTCTGCAGTTTTGCTGACAAAAACTCCAGTCATCCGGTACATTTTTCCGAATACACCATGAATTTATGTTCTTTGTGGTGGGATGGGATGGGATGGGCCGGGATGGGCCATCATGCAAAGTCTTTCCCTGGGCAGTGGTTCTGGTAATTTACCAGTATGGTATGGCTTTACAAGGTTTACAATATATTTATTTTTTTACTAACTCTCCAACATTATGTGGTGTTTGAGCGTTTGAAACATGAAAGTTGCGGTGAGAGATGAATGACACATTTATGTCTGTGTGTGTGTGTCTGTGTGCGCGTCCATGTATACAGACCCCCTTATATGTTAAAACTGAGATTTGTAGTGTTGCATAGATAAGTGTGTATCAACTATTTACTTACGTATGTGTGTGTCACAGGTGCAACAATGCGAAACAGGGGCCCCACAGTGCCTACAACGCATACAAACATTTTTTCATCACAGACACAACTGCGTTGCTTCTGACTGCAGCAATGGAGCACTTTGGGTTACAGGATGTGGCAGGTAAACAGGGTGTTATCACATGGGACAACAATGCTTTCAAATAAAAGTGTGTGGGGATGAGGGAAGATTCTAATGCTTGATTGTTTTTTTGTTTGTTTTCTTTCATGTGACGTAGAAATACCAGAAATGTTTGTTCCAGAGGAAATTTCATCTGGATCACCCGACATAAGGCGGAAATGGTTGCATGCAAAATCTGCTGAGGTGGTGGAAAAGTTCATCATGCTAGGGGATGTGGTAGAGGCCATGACTGGTCTCTGCAAAGCTACTGTGACATCGACACAGACAAAGCACTACCCTTGTCGAGCACTGGGCTGTCAACAGGTATACGCATATCTCAAAGCCAGAGACAACCACGAGAAAACAAAGCACAACTTGGATGTTCCTTCTGAAACGTTGCCTGAGAATACATCTCTGAGCAAACGAGACCACAAACACGAACACACTGTTGCAAGGCTAAGCTTTAGCTTTTTGATTTTGGACATGCTTGATGCAGTAAAAGAGGGTGATGGAGAGAGACTCATGAGGCTGTACAAAGTTGCCATGCTGTATTACAAAGCCTATGGGCACAGCCACTATGCTTACAGTACTTTACTCATGACAGTGCAGGTGAATGCGTGTCTCACCCCTCGGTTGTCGCATAGCGTGATCTGGAACAGGTTTTGGAACAGCAAGGGAGGGAATGGGAACAACATCCCCCTAGACCTTCATTTGGAACACCTGAACAATTTTCTAAAGTCTTTCCTGAAGGGTCTGGGTCCAAACCTTTCTGAAAATTCAGCAAGCCGGGTCAGCAAGTCCATTGGTGTTTTGAAGGAAATGATGGATAAGATGGATGGCGAATTGGGTGTCACCAAGCCAACTGGCTCTCATCGTGCCGAGCAGCAGACTCAGGATGTTTTGACTCTGACTGATGTTTTCATGGCTGGTCAACTGTTTACAGAAATACCTGGCAGAGAATTTCGGGCCTACCCTAATTTTGACAAGAACCTACTGCGCAAAATCAAATACAAAGAAATGTGGCAGTGGATGAGGCTCAAAATTACAGAGTGGAGAAAACTCAAAAAGTAAATCAAAAACACATTTGAGTTTTCCTATCTAGTCTATTGATCCATTGTTAATAATGTATAGTTGCATATCCTTCAATTGTTTGGCAAGGAACATTTTCAAAATAAACTATTTGTTCCAAAGAATTTTAATATTGGATAAAAGTTAAAATGTAGTGGATAAATCTGAAAGTTAATGACTTTTTTTGATGTTCTCTGTTAAGCTTGTATACAGACATGTAACAATGTAGTGAGTATTTACATCTACTTTAATTGCACACAAATTTACATGTAAAAATCATTGCTTAAACCAGATTTTCTAATTGTTTATTTGAATTTGCCTTCCTTTTTTTCCTGTTGTATGTAAATGTAAAATAAAGATTTTGACAATAACTGCAAATATATCACTCAAACTTTATTTGTATGCAGTCATATGACATAAGTTTGAAGAGCATACAGGCAGTACTTACAAAAACAGTTTGGTGGTCATACGTACAACTATATACAAATGTTTCAATATAACTTTTAAGCATCAGTCTGAACTCCTCAGAAGTGTTAATCCAGATTCAATGCTGCTACATATATAGATAGGGTGTCTGGCTCAGAGTCATCATCAAAGAAACCCGTGTAATCTTGGTCAGGCTCCACAATGTCCTCCGCGGGCAGATCAACATCACTGTATTCAAAATCTCCAAAGATATCAAAAAATACACTGAGAATTTTCTGACCGTGCCTTTTGCTAAACACGGGTAGGTTGTCCATTATGAACTGTAGATCAAATATTTCTGCACTGTTCTCGAGTACACAATCAATCAACTCATTACTAAAACCAGTGCAATCCGTGCTGTTAGTGTACAGATGTATGTTCTGGACTAAGCTGAGCTTGTACCTGTACAAAATGTCTCTAATCAGCTCTTTTTGTTCCTCTGTAACTTCCCTGCTTTTGACTGTGGGATGAACGTCTTGAGTCAGTTCGTATTCAGGTATTGCAAAGTCACAACCTGCAGAGCTGCACGAACAAACTGAGTGGCAGTATGAGCAGCACAAATGTCCTGGTAGAACACTTTCAGTGTGATGCTCAAAGTGCGAGTATAACGCCTTCCTAATGCAGCTAGTGGTCCCCTTTTTTAACAGTGTTTTTACCCCCTCATCCAATCTTTTTTGTTGCCTTACACTGTAAATAATGGCATGTGATGGAGACCCATCTCGCCCAGCCCTGCCAACCTCCTGTACAATGGTCTCCACATCCTCAGACGAGCCATACATTATGACATGGGATATGTTGGGAAAGTTCAGGCCCATTCCGAGAGCTGTGGTGGCTACAACCACTCTGCATGCACCATCGCCATCTAATGAAGCGAGTACTCTACTCTTGTGATGGTGAAGTGTTTGACTATGAAACATACCGATAAGTAAGTTTTCTAGCCTCTGTTCTGGATCCCTTTCTACCCAGCAGTCCTCACCAAGTTCCTCTTTAAGGTGACAGAACACCTTTCCGCAGGTCGTCAGTGTGCGGCAGTAGATGATTACTGGTGACATTCTCGGGCCATTTTCTTTCAGTTTCCTCACAACCCACTTCAGACAGTCCATATTATCGGAAGACACTGTAGTCAGTCCAAGCCTAATATTTTTTTTGTTAGGGCTGATGGTGACGTGAGTGGCATTCTCCAATTGCAACTGTCTCTTGATAATGGCTCGGGAATCCAGGTTCGCTGTAGCTGTCAAGGCCATAATAGATGTACCTGAAAAACAAATGCAAGTGCATTAAGAATTACAATACATTGTCATTACATATATTTTTGTTTTGATAAGCTCTCAGTAAGGCAAAAAAAGAATTTTTAATTAATCACAGTCACTAGATAATAATTGGTCTTGGTGCATCAATCTCATCTATTATCAGGGATGAATGTTGTTAATTTCAGCATGGTTGCAAGTGTTTATCAGAGAACGATAGATAAACAAGCTGGATGCTTTCCCGAGGTGAGGGGTCATACTGATAAAAATTCTTCAGTGGCTATTGCACCAGGCACATATAATACTTCAAATATAAGCCTTAATATTCTTTTTTATAATAGGCTGAAGACCGAATCATGGGCAAGTGTTTCACAACTTCAATACTAACCCTGTTTGACGATGGATCGCAGTTCTCCTAGCCTGGAAAAACTCTCTCTGAAGGCCTTGTCTCCTCTAGCAGCCTTTCCCCTGGTTGACATACAAGCATACATTTAAGTTTAAAAAAATTACATATATGAGAAAATCACTACAGAAATAGCACAACACATTACACGACAAAAATAAAAGTTTAGGTTATCCATTAGTTAATTGTTCGGTGATGTTAATGCTGTATTATATCAACAATAACTATATAAATTATAGGGTAGAATGAAAAACTGACCATACAAGAGATGTACGATGCATCTATTTTAAAGCAAGATAAATTAATTGTCTCTGATGAAACACACATTTTATGAATTTTAATTAGTTATCCTCAGACAAATGATTCAGGGTTTTTATGTAAAAATGTAATCATTATAAAAGCTGTTTTGTGGCTATTGCGGACAATCATTTTAATAGAGTTTTTAAAAATGTATGTAGTGTACTGCCAGTCTTTATTAATATTGTAATGTTGTTAAAATGATTGTATACTATGTACTTATTTGTGTGAGTGTTGTCATTTGGTCCAAGACAAATTTTCCAGGATTGAAACTAAGTAAAATATTTAACATCAGAATAATTTAGTTAACGTTAGTTGTAGCTTTGGTGGTAGCAAAGGCTAGGCTACAATCATCATCATTCACTTAAGATAACTTGTTGAATATCTCCTTTATCGCTAAAACATACTTACCATTAACGTGAGATGAGCCTCATCCACCACAATTCCCAAAATGTTGTCTTGGTAGACCTTGGTGGCCAACATATCTCGCCACTCCTTGTTAAGAAGCCAGGACTCAGGACTCCCGTAAACCAACTGGCACCGGCCGCTTCGAATGTCCTCCTGGTTGCCTTTTCCAAGTTGCATGGCCTTGAGACCAAATTTTGTAGCCTCCTTTACCTGGTCCTCCATAAGTGCTATCAACGGTGAGACAACAATCACAAGCGGATTGTGGCTAAGTCCCATGCGTTTTCCAACCAGCGGAGCTAGTTGATATATCAAACTTTTACCGTATCCGGTCGGCAAAACTCCGAACACATCTTGTTTATTTAAAAATGACTCAAGTGCCGTTCTTTGTTCTTGTTTCAAAGAAAAGCTTAACTTCAAATCATTCAAAGTCATGGACAAAGCCGAATCGAAATATAGCTGTTCACCAGCAGCAGCCATTCTTTGTTTTCATGTAGCGGTGAACCGTCGCAACTATGTCGTCATTATGTTAAGCCCGCCCGCCAACTCTATACACGATGTGATTGGCCCGGCAAGGTTTGGGGTTTTCCAGCTAAACCGTCTATGGAGAGTTGCTAGACCACACTTTGCGGCAAAATAATTTTTGCTGCCGCTAGGGTGCGTCTAGATTTCTAGGCTAGTAATCTGGACCTTGCCGCCAGGAAATGCATGCTTGCTTTTCTCCACCACGCGAGCTGCTCTGATTTAAATCAGAGGATACGACTCGCATTGAGAGGGACTCCTTTGGTTTCAGAGGATTCCGCTTTCAGCTCAGAAGTGATCATGACACTTCACCTTTTGAAGTCGATTTTGTTCTTGTTCATCTGTTCTTTAGGTTTTGTTTTAGATAGACCGACATTTCATAATTTTTCTCTTAACCATTCAAGCTGTTCAGTAATAATAGCGTTTCCTAAAAAATAAAATGATTAGACAGAAATGTCATGATTCTGCCCTCGTGTCCTTGATTTTCTAGTCTTGAGGCAGGATCATGACAGAATCATGTTTTGTGTGCAAGCACATGGTCTTGTGTTTTGAGCCATGTGCTTGTGTTGTCTCGTTACGTTACCCCGCCCCCTTGTTATCCTCGTCTCGTCATCATTGTCTAGTCAGTTTCACCTGTCCTTGTCTAGTCAGCTTCACCTGTCTTTGTCATTAGTGTCTCCCTTTTTATCTCCTTGTGTTTGCTGTCCTGTGCCGGTTCATTGCCTTACGTGCCATGTCTATACCCAGTGAGTACCTTGTCGAGTGTTTTGTCTTAAGAGTTGCGATCTAGTAAAAGCCTGTCTTGTTCCTGTATAGTTTTATGTCAAAGTCTTAGTCTAGTGTGGTTAGTCGTTTTCTTTACCTTGTACTGTTTTGCCCCCTCGTGGGTTTTGTTTTCTGTTTTCTGTTATAATAAACGTTGTGTGTTTGCATACCGTCTGCGCTTGGGTTCATCTGCTATACTCATAACAGAAATATAATTTTATTACTCTTAATGTAAAATGGCTTACACAATCCTGTAAAAAGGGGTAAAGTCATAGCCAAAATGAAGAGAGAAAAGCAAGATGTAATATTTTGGCAAGAAACGCACCTTTCAGATACCGAGCATGAAAAACTGGTTTAAAAATTC
The DNA here is from genome assembly GCA_029959095.1 of Rhinichthys osculus. Lineage (NCBI taxonomy): Eukaryota > Metazoa > Chordata > Actinopteri > Cypriniformes > Leuciscidae > Rhinichthys > Rhinichthys osculus. The sequence continues at coordinate 870,166 of JARWKJ010000024.1, forward strand.
GTACTATTCTTCGTTTAAACATGGCAATGCAAGGGGAGTTTCAATACTCATTTCAAATCATGTAAATTTTCAGTTTACCTCACAGGTTGCAGATGTTGATGGACGAAACATTTTAGTAAAAGGTTTCATTGATCATAAGGAGGTTACATTAGTGAACATCTATAGACCTCCTGGACATAATAAGCAATTTATTAAGAAAGTTTTTGATTTATTATGTATGGAAATGTATGGGGTGGTGATATGTGGGGGGGACTGGAATATTCACTTGCACCCTTCACTGGACTCCTCATCTAATACGAAAAAGATACAATCAGAGGCACTATATACTAAAAAAATAATGAAAGAGCTAGGCATGATAGACGTGTGGAGAGATCTACATCCACATGAAAAGTTTTTTAAAATTTTTTCCCACTCTCATTCTGTTTTTTCTAGATTAGACTATTTTTTCATGCTTTCTGACAGACATAGGATTATTGATTGTAAAATAGGAGTTAGAGACATCTCGGATCACGCAGGGGTGTACTTAATAATACATTTAGATATTAAACGAAAAGAAAGGCTTTGGAGGTTAAACTCTAGTTTTCTTAACGAGACAGCATTTCAGCAATACAATCAGAAGGAATTTGAAGATTACATGTACCACAATAATAAGGAAAATACTTCACCAAGTGTAATATGGGATGCCGCTAAAGCAGTTCTCAGAGGTAAATTGATAATGTGAAATAGGAAAAAAGAAAAAGAGAAAAGAATTGCTGATAAAGACAGGGAACTTAAGCTTTTGGAAGAGGAACATCAAAGAAATAACAATGCAGATAGTTTAGAACAACTAAATCTGGCCCGGAAGACTTTAAATGAACTTTATGAAAATCAATTGACCAAAAAGGCTAAATTTATCAAACAAACCTATTACGAGAATGGATATAAAGCCAGGAGATTACTTGCGTGGAGAACACACAAACAAGAAGCTAGTCGTTACATACATAAGATAAAAAACCCACAGACTAATGAGGTACGATATAATCTAGAGGATATACAAGAGTCTTATGTATCTTACTATTCAAATTTATACTCCCAGCCTCCAGCGGCAGACATAAATATAGTGGAGAGTTTTTTGGACTCACTGGATTTACCGTCTATAGGCACAGAACAGAATAAAAAACGTACACACCAAATAACAGAAGAAGAAATAGGAAAAGCGATATCAAATTTAAAGGGGAATAAGGTACCAGGTCCTGATGGGTTAGTGAACTTATTTTTTCTAAAGTGTAGCAAACTCAGAAGCAAAGACCTGGAGACTCGGAAGTATCTTTTCAAGCAGGATCATTTATTGCTGTTGCATCGCTGTAGTCTGCTTCGTTCAAAAATCTTAGCCAAGTCTAACTAAGGGAACTTTACATTGCAGTTTTATATACATTTCAAAGGGGTTGGATTACATGGAGGTGGAGACACTCTGTAACAATACATGTAAATTAGGTACACAGGCTTTGGAGAGACACGGTGAGACACGAGAACAGGAAAGGCTGTCCCTTCTCGTATTGAGACAGGACAGTCAGGATAATAAAATAGCAGGTGTTCACACCTGCTCCACAGGGCTTCCCGCACTGAGACAGGAACCCCACGACAAATGGTTTGCATTTAACCCTCTGGGGTCTGAGGTGTTTTTGGGGTCCTTGTGATGTTTTGACATGCCCTGACATTTGTGCTTATTTCAGTTACTTAAAACATACCATTTGCCAACATATACATTTGCTGTATTCAGCCCAATCTCTGCTACAATAATATGTGAGCAAAATGGATGTACATGTTTGCATTTTATAGAAAAAAAAAATACTATGCGTGGTTAGTACGTTTTGGAGGGAAAAATGTCACCGCAATAAGGCCATTTAACACATACTGAATAGTTGTCCACAAGACTTTTGAGTTACTATTCTTGTAGGCTAGAATGTTTACTTCAAAATTAAGTGAAAATCATTCTAACCACTCTTTCACAAACAACAATATAATGATTTAAATTTCTTACGTCAGTTTTTGGTCAGCACTGCTGTATGCCAGCAGCCATATCACCCTGTACCAGCAGCCATATCACCCTGTAGCCCAAGACTGGTTGCCCACTGAAGCTAAGCAGGGCTGAGCCTGGTTAGTACCTGGATGGGAGACCTGAGAAAAACCAGGTTGCTGCTGGAAGAGGTGTTAGTGAGGCCAGCAGGGGGCGCTCACCCTGTGGTCTGTGTGGGTCCTAACGCCCCAGTATAGTAATGGGGACACTATACTGTCAAAGAGCACCGTCCTTCGGATGAGACGTAAAACCGAGGCCCTGACTCTCTGTGGTCACCTACTCTGTGGAGTAGGGGTGTAACCCCGGCATCCTGGCCAAATTTGCCCAGTGGCCTCTGTCCATCATGGCCTCCTAATCATCCCCACATATATATACCAATTGGCTTCATCACTATGTCTCCTCTCCACCAGTAAGCTGGTGTGTGGTGGGCGTTCTGGCGCAATATGGCCAGGTGGATGCTGCACATTGGTGGTGGTTGAGGAGATCAAATGTATGTATGTAAAGCGCTCTGAGTGCCAAGAAAAGCGCTATATAAATGTAATTAATTATTATTATTATTATTATTATCCGTGGGAGTCTGAATGGCCATGAATATTAATGTGATTTACACCTGGGAAGACAAGGCACTCCCCCAATGGCCCATCAAGGTGCTGTGAGGCAGCCTGAACTAAGAATGATTAACTGATGAATAAAAAGTTAAAAAGAACAGCATTTATTCAAAATAGAAATCTTTCCTAAGAACGTAAAGACTTAAAGTCATTACTATCACTTAACACATCCTTAAAAAAAAAAAAACAACATAAAAAAACCAAACTTGTTTTTTTTTTTATTTAAAAATACAAAATTGGACTGCCTGTTGCTTGCCTGCTTGTTTGCCTTGGCTCTCTTCGGAACTGGTGGATGGACGTGTTCATTGTCACATCTGTTATAAAAAAGAAAAAAGCATGAGCATGCTGATAACACAATTAAATAAACTGTATTATTATCATTTTTTTATATAATTAAATGTTCAGTTTTGGTTAGCCTATGACACTATATCATGCGTAAATAACTGAATACAGGTGTAAATGTTTGAAATGTAGTGATGTGTCGTTCGCGAACGATCCGTTCATTGCGTGTAGTCCGATCACTAAATGCGTGCGGTCTATATGGGCCATCAACAGATATATACATACATTGTGCATCCATACGCATTAATTGTCCATCAGTTTACTTTGGATAATGTATGCTAACAGTTTTTTTTTATTATTATTATTATTTTTTTAGGAATGTGTCTGCGTCATGCTCTCCTTTGCCAGCACCTCGCAGAGGGACACGCAGGTGTCGTTCAGTTCTCAGTGCGATCGAGAATCATACTGAGTAAGTACACAGACGTAGTATTTTACAGATGAAATTTAGCCTAATTGTGTTTACATCGTCATAATGTAAAAGTAGGCTACCTATTCTTGTGTGAAATTACAAAAAAAAAAAATATCCATGGCAATTAGTGGCATAATTCTTTGAGGGCTGTCTTTTCGCCTGGGGTCAATTTGTGGGTCTCACCCAAACCCCAGTGTAATTATTTAAAGGCAAAATTGTCTCTGTTTCTTTGGGCAGGCTGGACAACCCGGGCTCCCAACCGGAGGGGTGAGTAAAGGGCATTTTGGTATGCCTGCATGTCCGCTAACAATTCCTTCTTTTTACAACTCGACGGGGTGGGGATATAAGAAAGGCCTTTCTTAAGGACTGAGGTTTGGTCATCTGTTAACACAAGGGACTTGGATAAGTTAATGATAAGCTTGTGAGAACCCCATTTTGGGTTATCCAGGTTTAAAAGTTTAAATGCGATGCCCAATGTGTGAGGAGAGCTCTTGCCGTGGCCGGTCTCCAAAACAAATTGTGATTACTGGATAGGTGCCAATTAGCTGATCAGTTTTGTGGCAAAATATTATTATATTTTATTATTATTCCTGCAAAAGCCCCTGTAGTATGATTGCTAGTGTGTGGTTTTTTTTATGCTTTCAGATTCCAAGTCGAAATGAGCGCATCAGATAGCACATTAAACGAGGGTGATAATAGATCCTACGAGTACCCGTAAACTAGTTTTGCCATATCGACCTGAGACAGTCAGTGACCTTTTGTTGCATCGAAAAATAAACCTCAATGTGAGTTATGCCTTTAGGCTACAGTTTGAAGATCCTGAGTTTGGAAATGCATTATGTGATCTCGAGAACATTGATGATCTTCCCTCCAAAGCAACTGTGAAGCTCATCAAAACACTTTGAGCTGGATATCCATTCTACTGACACAGAAGACACATCGTTGGCTTCAGACACATAATCCTCTTCTTCTAAGCGCACAAGCAGCTGGGGCCTGATGTGTTTGATCTGCCAACATTTTCGTATAACGTTGAGTTTGCCTTGAGAGAGGGCAATTCAGAATTTTTTTAAGAAGGAAAGCATCTTACATTGACAAGGGATCAAAAACAACATCTTTGAGAGAATGATTGATACAATTTACAGCTTCAAGGCATACCCAAGTGATACTGAGTTTCTCAAGCAGCTGAAGCCCTGGTGATGAAACACCCCTGTTTGAAGGAAAATGGCTCAAGAACTGGTCATGATGTATGGAAAGTGTCCTTGAAGTTCAAAATGAAATTGTTGATGAGTAAGTTGGTTTGTGAAAGTTTGAACGAGTTTTAAAGTAGTTTAACAAGTTTGTTTGCCCATAAAATCTTTAAGATATTAGGTTAAACTTATTCGGCTTGCTGTCCGCTGGAGAGGGGCTCGATGAAGCAGCTTCCCCCCATTGGTAAGCGGCTGCTTATATAATCTGTTTGTTGATTGAAAGATTGGATGGGCTCGCTCCTCCCTAACTTACGTTTAGGAACTTCATTTAAATGTACCTAAGTGTACCTGAAATAAAAAGAGTAATACAGGTTTGTGGCTCTTAATTTCTTTTTATTAATTAACACTTGTGAACATATTTTCACTGTTCTTTTTTTTATAAATATAGGATTTGTATTACATCTATATTCATTGAGTCGAATCAGAAATCGAAATCAAAAATCGAAATCGAATTTGAACCTGATCTGAATCGATACCCAGCCCTAGAGTAAAACTGTTTGGTTTTAGTTTCTCAACACTAGCATAAATAACAGTTGATATATTAGGCTACTATTGTTATCAGTAACATTAATTTTAGTTGATCAGTATTTATTATGCTAATGTGTTTGAATATTATCACAAATAGCATAATAGTTAAATTAATTATATATATTTTTATTTAATATAAATTATTTTAATTAATTTTGCTCCTCGAAATGAAACCAAAACAAACACTTCTGAGGTCAGCTTTTCCAGGATTATTATTACTATTAGGCTATTATTATTCCTCATAAAGTACATGAATCTGATGGATCACCTCATATCATTTGCGTTTGAATAGCGCGCGCTCTCCGTGGGTGTATTCCCATTAGACTGACATCTCTCTCTTTTCATACAGATTACATAAACAGAGAATATTTATTTTAGTTTTGAATTAGATAATTTAAAAGTACACACTTAAATGATTATAAAGATATATTGCTCATGCCTGGGTGAATAGTATTCGCTTAGTTTTGTTTAAGTTTAGAGACGTGCTCCAGAAAAAAAGTTCACGGAGACGGAGAGGCAGCGTTTTGTCAACCCCTAAGGGTTAATATAACTTTTACTCACCTATTGCTAGATGGAGTCTGTGGCCAAAGCACTGGAGTCTAGTCCAATTATTTAGAAAAGCTGCCTTCACCACATTAGCTCCGATGTCTGTTATAATGCAGACACGAATGAATTAGAATAATGCAGATAACGAATTTGCTAACGCGCCACCCGTGCGCTCATTTATATATTTATTTTCTCTCGCGTGCCCGCGCCTTTGAGTTCATAAAGTCCAGGTAAGTAAGAAATCAGTCAACAAACACGGTGAGTAATGTCTTCTTGTCCTGTTATTGTCACCTGTGTCACATGTCATATGTTTAGTATAGCCTTCTCCGATGGCAATATAGGATTTATATGTGATAAATGCAAGGAGACAGTCAGGCTGACGGAGAAGATTTCAGAACTAGAGACACGCATCCAAACTTTAATTGAGGATGGTAAGAATGCTAGATCTTTAGATAGTGTTTTGGATGCGCCTAGCATAGTGAACTCTTTACATGATTCGATTCCGGCTGAAGTAGAGCCCGTGCAGCAGGGCAGATGGGTGACCGTGAGAGATCACCGCTCTAGTCGCGGATCAAAGAACCACTCTTCCGTTCCGATTCCCATAACAAATCGATTTGCCCCACTCAGTGAAACACCCACTGAGAATTCTGTTGATTGTGCCCTGGTAATTGGTGATTCGATCACACGGAACGTGAAAATAGAGACACCAGCCACCATAGTCACATGTTTGCCGGGAGCCAGAGCGCCTGACATCAAAGCAAATTTAAAAGTGCTGGCTAATGCTAATCGTAAATTCTCTAAGATCATTATTCATGTCGGCACTAATGATGTTCGACTCCGCCAGTCGGAGATTACCAAAATTAATATTAAAGAGGTGTGTGAACTCGCAAGTACGATGTCAGGCACTGTAATTTGCTCTGGTCCCCCTTCCTATACGCAGGAGTGATGAGATAGTTAGCCGATTGGCCTCACTGAATGGTTGGCTGTCGAAGTGGTGTCCGCTGAATAATATAAAATTCATAGACAATTGGAAAAGTTTTTGGGGCAAGCCTGGTCTGTTGAAAAGAGATGGTATCCATCCCTCCTGGGCTGGTGCTGCTCTTCTCTCTAGTAATTTGGCTCATAGTCTTAGAGCTAAAACATGACAATCTGGGGCTCAGGTCAGGAAGCAGACAGACTGGCTAAACCGACCGTCTGCTACACTGCAAAAAATGCCTTTCTTGAAATAATCCAGATTTACTTGAATCTAGTTAAAGTGAACTAAAATCAAGCAAAAAAATCTGCCAATGGGGTAAGCAAAACTGACTTGATAAGAATTCTTGAAAATAGCATAAATATCTAGTCACTGATAAATGCAATTAAATCTTAAATCTTAAAACTAGGCAAAAATGCTTAAAACTATGCAGTTTTTACTTATTATAAAAATTGAATAATAAATAAATTGCAAAAATTGCATTAAAACTAGAACATTTAATCTTAAATCTAGTCACTAAAAAAAATATGTTGGTCTTAAAACTAGACAAAAATGCTTAAAACTATGCCGTTTTACTTATTATAAGAATTAAATAATAAATAAATTTAGTAAAAATTTCATTAAAACTAGAATATTTTATCTTAAATCTAATCACTAATAAACCAATGGTCTTAAAACTAGACAAACATGCTTAAAACTGTGCAGTTTAAGCACTGAATATTAAGTCATTTTTAGTGGATTGCTTTAAAACTAGAAAATTAAACCTTATTTAGATTTTCTTTAAGATGCGAGACCTGAAAATAGATGAAAATTCTTGAAACAACTCAATAAAGAAATATAGTACAAATATATACATTTAAATAAATAATCAAACAACATATTCAGTTTTGCTGAACATTTATTAAAGAACATCCTCTTTAACAAATGGAGCACATAAAGCAGGATGAACTGATTCCTAGGCTATTCAACTGACATAAGGAAGTGTCAGTGTCATAACATGGCACATCAACAGCAAATGTTCTGCATAAAAAGGCTATGCCTCAGTCTGTAAGCTGCATACACTGTATAACCTCAAACAGCTTTAAACAGCAATTACTCAATTAATGTATTGCATTAATACAATTGATTCAAGAAACACTACTGAAAAAGCAGGGAAATCTCATAATAGCACAAATCAAGTGCAAATATAATGAGGAACAAACCAAAAAATAAAATAAAAAACAAATACTCTATCACTGCCTCAGCCATACAGGTTTGCAACAGTATTTATTCAGCAAACATTTTCCATTCATGAATGGCCTTTTTATAAGAGGGGGTTGCATCCTGCTCATCTACCAGAACTTCTGTTTGCAACACAGACAAGAGTGTGGCAATACACTTGGGATAGGTCAGGTGGAATGCATAGTAATATGCCAGGAGGTAGAGAAGCCCCTCGTGGAGCAAATCTTTCTCAAAGGTTACAACTGGAGTTGTACCTACAACCACCATGCAGTTCTCCTCACCAACCAGCAAAACAGGACTAGAAAGCACACGCCGGTGGACGAAGGTATCAGGGTCCTCTGAGGGCTAGAAAACCAAATATATAAATACAGAATTTAGACTACAAACACAGCAAAACAGCAAAATAAGTAGTCAAGTCAAGTCACCTTCATTTATATAGCGCTTTTAACAGTATAGATTGTTTCAAAGCAGCTTTACAGTGATAACAGGAGATTACAGTAACAGATTGTTTTGGATTTACAGCAGCTCTAGAATAAAGTTATTGTCCAGATAAAGTTCGTTTTTATTGATTCACTTGCGCTTACACAACACCGTTTTAACTGAAAACAGAAAACTTTGATGTGTTGTGGCAGACCATTTGCAGAACAGTGTTTGGTCAAGTAATGTTTGTTTCATTTGTTGTGGGATGGAAGTGGTTAATGAATAAATATGGAAGCATCCCAGAGCAAGACACTTTCAACTACTCTAAATGTCTTTTGAGAGACGGGTTTTGCTTAAATATGATCAGATTGTTTTTATTTTTAGTAAACGTTATATTAATTTGGGTAGATAATCAAAAAAAGCCACTTTTAAGCTATTTTAATCAGTTTCAGTTGTTGGTGTACTGCTTTGTGGTACTGAGGGTAGTATAAGTACATATGTGATACATCCAATTTAAAACATTTATAAATAAAGGCCATTTACATGTAACAGCATTTAAATCCTTTTTAAAAAAAAAAAGCCGCCATTGACAGCTATTTTGACACACTTTGAAGGCCCAGAAAGGCAGGAAAGACATCATTCAAATAGTGCATGTGACTAGAATGGTTCAATCTTAATTTTATGAAGCGAAGAGAATTTTTTTGTGCACCAAAAATACAAATTAATGACTTTATTCAACAATTTCTTCTCCTGTATCAGTCTCTGACGCACAATCACGAGAGCACCACGACGTATGCATGTGGAAAGCCGGGTCCTCTGTTATACAGCGAGATACATGCGTCGTCTCATCATCTGAAATATCCAAACTTTCAAGATGTGGCATGACAATATCACAATCGATGCAGCACACACTCTCCAGTTCAGTAGCCATCACTTGGCACTGATGATCTACACCACCAGCTCTTCATTGCCCTCTGTCTTTCAGAAGCTTGTGGCTGTGTTTGTGTTGCAGCCTCTTCTATCTCTTTTAGTTCGTTCTCTGTATATTCTGGTTTTAAAAAAATGCAATTCATCCTCTGTTTCGAAATCTGCAGACATAGTTCTGAACTGTTTTATGTTGTGTGTGTGTCTTCCTCTGCTTGTAAACACAGCCGTCATCACCACACACACACAAGTGTATGCGTCGTGGTGCTCTTGTGATCAGAGAGTGATACGAAAAAGAATTAATTGTTGAATAAAGTCATTATTTTGTATTTTTGGCGGACAAAAAGTATTCTCAGCACTTCATAACATTAAAGGGATAGTTCACTTTGAAATTCATTTTTGGTATGTTTTAGCTTACCTCAAGGGCATCCAAGATGTAGGTGTCTTTGTATTTATATTGTATTTATATCGTTTTTACCTCTTGTAACCACAGCCACGTCCAAGTGATCTGAGGGGGTGGCTGTGGTTACAAGAGGTAAAAACGATATAAATACTGTTCGTTTTCTCACACAAACCGCTCGTTTCGTGTCTTAGGCCATCAATGTGTACTTACATTTACGAGTCATTAAATCATGTTTAATTTGGACTTCTCTGTGCATGCTCTTTGAGGTGGTGACCATAGACCTGCATTATAGGACTGACAGACAAGAACGGTTTGACCTAAAAATATCAAAATTGAAACTACTGCGGAAACAAAGACACCTACATCTTGGATGCCCTTGAGGTAAGCTAAAACATACCAAAAATTAATTTCAAAGTGAACTATCCCTTTAAGGTTGAACCACTGTAGTCACTTGGACTATTTTAACAATGTCTTTCCTGCCTTTCTGGGCCTTCAAAGTGTTAATTAAATAGCTGTCAATGGACCCAATGGTAATGATAAAAAATATAATAATAATAAATTATTATTACTGAAGTAAAACTCACCGTAAGAACGTGGAAAAGAGCCTCACTGATTGGGACCACTTTCTTGGGTACTGCAGAGCCAGATGGGAAGAGCAATGGCAGGGCGGTAAAAACAGCAATGGCATGTTCAACTAGTAAAAAAAAAAAAAAAACACAAGAGAGGAGATCTATATTGATATGCACTAAGAAATTTAACACTTTATAATAAGTATACAGTAAAAACGTACTTGCAAATCATAAGCAAACTATTAGTTTATAGTTAATTCATAGTTCATATTAGGGCTGTAACGATACACCAAACCCACGATTCGGTTCGTATCACGATTTTTGACCCACGATTCGATTCGTATCGCGATTCTATCACGGGGGCGGGGCTTTGAGGCGGGGTTTGGCGTGAAAAAAGAGAGATTTTGAGAGAAAAAAATATATTTTTATTAAATAACATTTGAAAAACCTGTATAAACGGAACACCAAAGAACAATATTAACTATGCAAATTATTAGACTAAACTAGGCAGTGTAGGCTGCTGCTTTTGGGTTGTTTTCTGTCCTCCAACTAAATTGATTTCGGGATGGTGCCGTAGGATATGCATCTGCATGTTGGACGTGTTGCCGGTCATTTAAGGAAGCTTCTTAAAACACTTGCGGCAAATTGCGTGGGTCTTGTCGACTAGCCTATACGATTTCCTCACGTTCTTCAACTAGCTCGCGTCACATGGAATGGTACTACTCACATGACATGTAACATGTAAAAAGACGCTTACAAGTAATCATTTTTTTAAAAGTTGGTTGGGATGAGTCACTGAGTATTTAATTATAGAATATCAAATAGGTTGTGTGATTATTGTCTATAAAAATCTACATGTTTTCGGTGCTGATGCGGTGGTGACGCGTTCATGTAACATGTAAGGGTGGCGCTGCCAATAAAGCACCTAATAGCTGTCACAAAGAACCGGCAAAAGTAATGATTATGAATATGTCTGTAAGGACTGGGCGAGGGTGAATCTGAAAGGACTAAATACATCCTGCTAAAGACCCAAAAAGCCTGGAATGTAAATTTACACACACACACACACACACACACACGCACACACACACACACGCATCCCCCACAAGTGAAGACCACACTCAGGACAGAGCGTGGTGTCCAGTTACGAGACATTTTTATGACGGACGGGAATTTCCCAAAGAAGGTGATTCTAAAGAGAAAGAAACTTCTCTTTTTAAAAGACATTTAACCAGATATATTTTGATGTGTTTTTATGTGTGTCCAGTTGCCCATGTCACATTGGAATGACTGTGATTCTATCGTAGCTTAAAGTGAATTATAAATACCTTCATTATGCATTTTAACTATAACTGTCTATTCCCATAACTGGTACACATAGTTCTGGACACCTCCAGAATGCTTTCGGTGTGATCAATCAGAATACGTACAGTAATATCCAGTAAAATATAGTTTACTATGTTTTCCATCTTTGGAGTGAAAAGAGACCAAAAACTATCATCACTGGTGTTCTTAGTTAACAGCGTTTACGACCCAAAGGAATGTTCACAGAACTGTGGCTCTCTCTGAATTCTAACCAAGGAGGAGAAATGAATCCTGTATTCATATATATATGCTATAATATATATCCACTTGAGAATTGTATGAACGAAGTATCTAAGTTCCCTATTTCATGAGTTGCCTTTCTGTGGTTTGGTCTATGTTTCTCGACAACTCTAATTGGATAATGTTTCAAACTCTGCCAACTAATGTTTAACCAAATCCATTTGTGGCAAGTTTGGTCTCGATAAACTCCAATCTTCGTTCCCCATTTGTTAATTGACATTACATTTTGCTAAACTTTGTGACACATTAGTATTATAAGAATTGTGAAGATTCTTCTTTTAAACACCCAATGAAACTAGTGATTTAAATGCCTGGTTATAACACAAAGGGTCATAAAACCTCCCTCCAAAGGGACAGCTCCTGATTGGACCCCTTCCAAAAGAAGGCGGAAACGTCAGGTCTTCAAAAGGACAAACCGCAGGCTAAAGCCCTCTCTTCCTCCCGTGTCCTCGTGTCATGATGTAACGTCTCGCCTCCGGGCGAGCTCTTCGCCTTTCTTTTATTTGTTTCTAGTTTAGTTTGTGTTTTTCAGTTGTAGATAAGTCTCTGTGTTTAATTCAAATCGACGATTGAAAAGAAAACCCCGTGACATATCTCTTCAGCAAATCCATCTACAAGGGACCTTTAAACGAGCGCGCGCTCGCTTTGAAGGAGAAACACGCGCACGTGACCACGTGACGCGCCGGACCGAGAGACACACAAGCCATGCAAAGAGTTACCTGTGCAAGTATCCGTGTTTGATCACGCTTTCAAGATTTGTTGAAGTCTTGTTGTCTCTCAAAGTTCTGTTGTCTATGTGAATTTGCTATTTAGAAAGATCCTCGGGTCTTTCTAAACTCCCTCTTGCATAACTGCAACTCTCTACATTTCTTCTCTCTCTCTATCTCTGCATTTCTCGTTCATCGATGCCTTATCATGTTTGTTTGTTTATTATGTTTGTAAATACATATATCCCATGTAACCGTAGTAAATACATAAGTAGTCATGCCTCTATTAAATTAATTATATATTCATTTGATTGATGTGCTGTCTCTTTGCTCAATTTCAAGTCCCTTAAGTGCAAAAGATCTTATGCTACAAGCTTACTAAAATTAAAAATACCTTAAAGAGTATGTGTTGTGTTTATAGGGCGGGAAACCCAATTCTTCTGGCCAGAGAATTGCGTTTCCTGAAATCCTATAAAGTAAGATGATATTGTGGATCCCACAAATATTATCCTGACAATTGAGCTAATTCATTTTACCTGTTTTGTGAAACGTGGTCCGTGTAATTAATTCCAATCAACTTGTGGTTAATTTCAAGGATTCACATGCATGCAGGTAAAATGACAGATCCTCCCTTATCGGGAGATTTATTAACATGTAAGACTGATCTAATCCAAACATGTATGAATAATTATTAATTACCAATTATTAATTATGATATGCAAATTCCCCACGGATTAGATCCGCCCCTGAATCCTTACATGTCAAATACAGCAAGGAGACATTTTAATTGTTTATTAATAAATAGGTGTTTTCTGTCAGTGTCGGCTGAAAAGAGGAAGTTGACGATGCTGACTCGCGATCTTCGCATTAGTGAACGCGCCAGAGAGAAATGCACTTTTCATACGGATTACATAAGCAGAGAGTAGTCTGTTTTCTTTCGTTTTGAATTGTTCTGTTTAAAAGTAGACATTTCAACATAGATATATATTCTCAGGTCTGTAAGGCAAGGCTACCTTATACGCTGAGTTTCGGTTCATTTATGAGACGAGCTCTAGATCACGCGCCGGCTCCTCCGTGTCGTGATTATCTATTGTCTGCAATATTTACTTCTTATTTATTAAATCCAGGTAATTGGTTGATGAAACATGAATTAAAATTAAGATACAATTACTACAAAACGAAATTCACTTTAAAGAAAGGCTTTGTGCTTTCTGTTTGAGGTCTGTGAAAGTTTTAGTGCCGCTTCCAGAGAACTGTCACGTCGTAACATTGTTTTTTTCTCATAAATGCGAACACGGAAAATAAAATAAAATGAATATTTTATGTTCTGGGGAGAGCCAACCCTTCTTCATCCGATGGGTAGTATTACTTTTGGTTTGTGCAGTGTAATTCACAGAATTATATTTTGCGCTTTGGCCGCTCTGACGTAGCAGCATTCTTTGTTCGATCATGAGAGAAGAGAAGTGTCACAACACACAATGTAAACAGAAAAAACAAGCAATACATTGACACTAGAAACATTTTATAATACTAATAGTAATTTAAAGATGTGGTAGCATTGGATCTGGACGGTAAGGATAACTCTGGGAGTTGGACGGGGTGTGTCGCGATTCTGCCTTCTCACACCGCGATACAGATCGTGGATCTGAGTATCACGATTTCGATTTTATATCGCGTATCGTTACAGCCCTAGATCATATATTGTTGTAATTACATTGTTAATATATTAATATGCTATATACAAATAGTGAGTTCATTGTCACTGTAATTAACACAATTATTATTGTTTAATTAGCTCGTAGTAAAAAAAATTTTGATTGGTTATTAGGAATGGTAAATGGACTGCGCTTTCAACAGACCCATGGCCACCAAAGCGCTTTACATGTTGCCTCACATTCACCCATCGGCGGTGTCAGCCATGCAAGGCGCCATCCAGCTCGTTGGGGGCAGCTGGGGTTAGGTGTCTTGCTAATGACACCTCGACACTTGGTCAGGTGGAACCAGGGATTGAACCACCGATTGAACCACCAACCTTCCGGTTTGTAGACAACCTACATGAACAGCTGCCGCCCATTAGGAGTAAATAGTAGGACAACATCGGTATCGGCCGATAAAAGCTTAAAATGACCATCATCGGCATCGGCCGATATGAATATTACTGCCGATGAGCCTTGCCGATAGGGTGGCGTGTTTCCTATGCGCACGTGACGACCGTGAAGAAGCATGAGCGCCAGAAACTTAAACTTCCAACTAGGGGTGTGCGATAATCACGGCTTTTGATCGTGGACGAGTAAAATGTCTCCACGATCTGCTTTTGAAGAAAAATCATAGTATCGTGCATTCCATCAGTTCAATTCTGGCGCCTTCATCTCAACATACTGTACAACGCGACGTACATTCACATCACATCACATGTAAACGCAGAGGTAGAGTTACACTCACGGGACACTGCAATTCACAAAAGTTCATTATTTGCATGTGCGTCAAAGTCTTGCTAGTTAAACATGTCATTCACGTGCTGATGCGCTGTTCTAACATGCGCTATTCTGAGCGCGTTACACCCGACGCTCACAGGAACTAAAAGCCTGTCTAACCGCGCCTGCATACTGGACTAAGTTATCTTTCGAGTCTTATTGCGCTAATACTGTCAAATACACACAAGGTTTACATAAACAAAGTTGGTTATGTCTAAAGTGAAAGCAAACAGAGAAAATCTGCTTGTCAAATGAGTGTATATTAGACGCGTCGCGTGCAGCTCTTAAAGAGACAGTATCTAATATGTTGCCGCTTGTCCTTAAAGAGATACTGCACCCAGAAATAAAAATTCTGTCATTATTTACTCACTCTAATGTTGTTCCAAACCTGTATTAATTTCTTTCTTGTGCTTAAATATACTATGGAAGTCACTGGAGTACAGCAACTGTTTGGTTAGCCACATTCTTCCAAATAACTTTTATTTTCAACAGAAGAAAGAAATTTATTTGGGTTTAAAACAACTTGAGAGAGTAAAAGATGACAATTTAAATGTTTGGGAGAACTATCCCTTTAATGTTAATAAAACAACAAAACACAAAGAGGAAATCATTCACTGCTCTTGACAGAACTCTAATAGAAGCTTTAATAAACTTTTTTTGCACTTAAAAAAATACAAATATATCGGTATCGGGCAAAATTAGTTTGAAAATATCGGCACATCGAATATCGGCCAAAATCCAATATCGTGCATCCCTAGTAAATAGTTCTCTTTAGATTGAGAATGGAAAATGTAATTAATTAAGCGCTTTAAACCAACCTTTATTAGACATTAAATGCATTCATATTCAGTGTTCCTTAAAATGTTTACAAATAGATGTAAACAATAAAATACAAATACAATGAGCAGTTAACTAGCTAATAGTTTGCAAATGATTTGCAAGGACTTTATTACTGTATTTATTATAAAGTGTTACTGAAATTAGGTGTGTATCTATAAAAAATCAATCAATCAATAAAATACAGCTTTACCTCCATTTAATGTCCTTGGAGGCTTCATGACTTTCTTCATGACACCATAAAACTGAACCTTGGAGTAGAAGGTCTCCCACCTGCCTTTCACCTCAGAAATGTATTGGCAATTGTTTGGCTCAATGATTCTCCGCAGTTCATCCATTGTCTGAGATAAATAATTATTAAAAGTTATAAGAATCATCAACCTGTATGTCTGCAGTTAGGTAGATGATGTTTTACATCAGTCTAAATTATGCTTCAGTGTACTCACATGGTCCAGTTCTTTGAAGCATGGGTATGCCTGTAATATTTGTGTAGGTCTGTCTTGCTCCTTCAAAGTATTTGAGTCGATGAAATTTCTTCTGGACTGGAACTCCAGGTCTAATAGATGAGTTACAGCAGCTTTGTGTGGCTTCTTTGCTTTGTACATTTCTCGTAGAGTCCTGTAATGTCGTGCCTGTGTTTTCTGGCTGTCAAGGCTGGTGTCTGGACCATCGGCTATAATTCACCCATACAATATAATTAGAATATATCATTGAACAAGATGCACAAAATCAACAATTCAAGAATGTATGCCACATAAAAAGAAATAAGGCAGAATTAGGCTTACATATATTACCAAAGATTATGGTATTATTTATTGCAAAAATTCAATACATTTTATAGTAAATTTTGATGTACATACATGCTTCATCGATGCTGTCATTGTCTTGCCGTGGGGTGCTTGATTTTGAAGGTGGTGATAGATGAAGTGTTGATGCACTGGAATCAGCATCATAGTCACTTGCCACTGCAGCAGAAGGTTCTTCGTCCAGACGGGCTCTCTTGGAAGGAGGGTGTTTGGCCTTCACAGGACTTCGGATATTTGAAAGTCGCTTCATGAGCTTTTTGGCAACAGAGTCCTGTACAACAGAACAAAATCATCAATGAACAGTTTTGAAACAATGTAAGCAAAAAAACATGCTTTAAAGTCCCACTCCGATCATATTTTGAGCTATTTTTAAACATTCCCAGTGGTCTTTAAATTATTATTATGCAATTTTTAGCCAAAATCACAAAACCTGTGCCGTTTTCTGGGACTTCGCTTCAGCAGAGCGGCAGTAGCCCATTAGCAATTCGCCTCTGCGTTGTGGGCGGAGCCGTTGGCACGGAGACGCCCCTCCCCCTGCCCGTTGCTGAGAGCTCTGTCTCTCCCGCTAGCTTACACCCCCAATACCGGTGGGGCAACAGTATTATATACACGTTAATTATTATTATCCGAAGTTAATCAAAGTTATCACCGATCACCGATCATTATTTCACTGCAAGACGTCGCGTGTGGAGACGCCCAGTGGAGTTACTACGTCACAACTCCAGTCGATTTTAGCCGGCATTTTAGCGTCTGCTGCTGATTCACAGCCATTTGAATGTAGAAATACTCAGAAATACAACTTTGAGCTGATTTTTCTCAAGATATGTCCTCTAACATCAGAAAAATGCCACAAGAACATGTTAACACCTAGAAAAACATTATTTTCATCGGAGTGGGTCTTTAACTATAAATATTCAAGTAAATAAAGTCACTTACCCACTCGTGACTAGCAGGGGCGCCGTAAAGGGGTGGAAGGTTAGGACGATTCTAAGGGCCCAGGCTGATTTAGGGCCCAGAAGAGCAGACCCCCTTTTTCTTTTCTTATTTCTTTTCTCGTTTTTATACTTAAATTAAATGTGCAAGGCCCCCTCATGCACTAAATGTGTATTTTGTCCGTTTTGACCATAGATTTAATATTTTAAAAACAAATGATGTATTTACTGTTTCAGTCACACCCCTCCCCCTCAGAATGGTTCATTCCACCTGCGCTGTACGAGCTACGATCGCTAGTGATTGCACTTGCTATGATGCAGACAGTAGGCTACAGACAATGACACACGCAGGCATGTCACATCAAAATTCAGGGCATCAAAAACGGAAAGCAAAGAAGGAAAGGGAAGAGAACGCCGAAGTCGACAGTATGTCACACAGTTTTGCAAAAATAAAGGTAACTTATGCCGTATTCCTGTATTCCAAAACTTTCAGAGACTACTTATTTTTGTTTAGGGTGACCAGAAGTCCCGAAAAATTCGAGACTTCTCGAAATCTAAGCTGTTGTCCCGAATCCCAAAACAGGCTTTAATATTCCCGAAAATTATACTAAAGCAAAATCTTGATATAAAATCTATCCGTGGACGAGTCGTCCTGCAGCCCGCCCCCTCAAGTTGCAGCAGCCGCAGCCGCGAGGACAGTTAGAACAGTGAATGTGCAGGCAGCCAGTCTAAACTTTTGTTAACTCTTGACGCGCGAATGGATTCAACGTGTTCACGCGTAGAGCTAGACGCGGCAGGCGCGTTTTTTACGCGCTATTTGCCTCTGGTGTGAACGCAGCATTAAAGGAGTGATTGTGACTGTGTGCAAAAAGTAATGTACTACATGCTTAAAAAATTACAAAATCAGTTTGCCCTGTGTGTGTTCTGTGAAGTGAAGTGACAAGTGCTTCTGCTACGATCGATGCTGTCAAACTTGACGTTCTTAATGTGAATTAAATGCCCCAGAAAATTGAATAAAACATGTGTCTGTAGTAGGACATAGGCTATATGGAGTTTACTAAATAGATATTTTATATTTTATATTAAGAAAACTAAATAGGCCAATAAAAATAAGCTGATGTTTCCTGATTGATTAGTTTGACCCATTTGAGTTTGACTTGGAAGTATTAGTAGGCTATGTCAATATGTTTACATTATGTTCTGTTGTAGGCTAAACAAGTACATATTTCTATTTTTATTTTCATTTTGTAGGCTTTGTACCAATCTTTAGACATTTAACTATGTGCTAAGTATCTTTTTAAAGTATACTGGGCATGTTTATTGGGTTAAATTTTATCTGTAAAAAATGTAGGGGGCCCAGACATTTTGGTTTCCATAGGGCCCAGAATTTCTGGCGGCACCCCTGGTGACTAGATCCAGTTGACTTATCTTTTATCATAGGGTAGTATTCCACTAACCGCTTTGCCATGGCAAGAACTTCATGTTTAGTGGGGTATTTGTAGTCATCTGAAGAGGCTCTTGCAATTGAGATCATATTTGTCATGGTATTTCGGATGAGCCGGCAGAAGAGCTCCTTTGATAAGGTGACTTCACTCTCTTTTCCAAGACGCTGCTGTTCAAAGTATGCGCGTCTCACGTGTTGTAGTTCACTATCAGTGAAGAGAACGTATTCTGGGCTGGGTAACTTCAAAAACTTTGAAGTGCTGGGGTCATCTCGGTTTGAACTTTCATTATTTTCATCATCTGCTGATGAACCTTGGGCTTCAACAGGAATCGTGTGCCCCTAAAATACAAATGTATACTGTAAATTAATCAAATCAGAAAAAGTCATTTTATTTTCAGAACATCTCACTTGTATGTGTAAGTGTTAATCTTTAACCACACCAACTTACATATGGTGTGGCTAAAGTACTGAAAATGTAATTTCCACTAACAGGTTAAAAATATCCAAAACACAAGTATTAAGTAAAATTACCTGTTCTTCCTTATGAGTCATAAGCCAAATGGCTTTGCGCCGCAGGAAGTGCTCAGGACCAGGAAAGAGATCTCGGATATCATCTCGTGAGAGAGTTGGTAAAATCTCTTCCCCAATGTTAGCAGCTTAGATTAGAACACAAATATGTTAGTTAGAATAGCTCAGGATTCTAAGCGTTATACTTTCTATGCAGAACTTTTCAGATATTTTAAAAATATATCCACATCATATAGCTATTTAGTTTACCCAAATAGAGAAATTTCTGTTTTGTAACATGGACCTAACAGGGCAGAAATATTAAATCTATTAAATGATTTGTGAGTAAAAAAACAGACAATAATGATAACAGTTTCATAACACTTGACAATAAGGTTATTTTTGTTAGCATCAGTAAATTAATTAAGTATAATGAAAAAGCAATATACAGTTGTAGAGCATTTAAGAACATTGGTTAATAGTAGTACAAATGTTCATTGTATGTTTGTTATGAAATAACTGATGTTAGTGTAAACACATTTAAATAAAAACATTTAGGTAACGCTTTATAATAACTGCATGATATGAATCATCAGTTAGCCTAAGCATTACTAAATAGTTAGGCTAATTCATAATGTATAAAGCACTAATAGACATTAATACGAAGTTTATAAACACAGCTATAGGCTAAATTCTTTATTCTTAATTTATAAGCATATCTATTATGTTTAATAATTGTATTTTAATACTTTATTAAAGTCGTCATGAAACGGAAGTTGAGATTGTCCTTTTTTCCTTATTGTGACATATATCCGAGTTAAACGGCTTCTGAAATTAGAAAAAAATGTAGGGGCGGGGCTTGATTTCATCCTTTGGGAATTGATTGGATCGTTGGAGGTTGGGCGTTGCTAACAAAATGGAGGCAGATTTGAATGCCAGTTTACAGTCAGGTGTGGAGATAGCGTCAGTCACAATAGCCACGCCCTCTAGTAATAGATTTTGACCGGAAGAGAAGAGAAGTCGTTTCGAGGGGGGAGGGAAGGGTAACGTATTTAATTAAAGATTATAAGGGTACATGAATTTTAAAAAAATAATGAAGTGCACAGATAAATCATTTATAATAAACACTACAATATTACATATCAAAATATGAATGGTAAAATTTGATTTCATGACGACTTTAATGATGAATTTATCATTTCTAAATTAGTACATTATTTACAAACCAGTTATTTAAGAGCTGTCAGTGGTTCATAAGATCAGTTAGAATGTGCAAGTAAATGATTAATAAACTATTAAAAAGGTACATTTATACATATTATTATTTAGACATATGTGTTAATAAATGCTTTATTCACATGAATTCCTACTGTAATTCATGGTTAATTCAGGTAGTTATAAAGCATTTAGTAGTGGTCAGTTAACTATTTTTGTGAGCTCATCTAAAGTGAGGAATATTTATGCCTCGTAAAGCTTTTACAAAAGAGATCTAAAGGCTCAGTTATCTTCTAAAGTTTAGTTTCTCAATCCTGGTCCTGGGGACTCGCAGCTCTGCAGTTTGTACTCTCCCTCATTTAACACACCTGACTCAGATCATCAGCTCGTTAGGAAAAAGTCATATAAACTGAACTGGGTGTGTCAGATAAAGGAGACATAAAATGTGCAGACAGTGGGTCCCAAGGACCAGGATTGAAAAGGAAACAAACACAACACAAAGTAATACTCGTCTATGTTCTGTATCACTCGTGTTGTGTTTGATTCCTTTTACTGTTTAGAAGATAACTGAGCCTTTAAATCTCGTATGTTAATAAAGAATTCATTAACACAAATGTCTAAATAATACGAATTTAAATAGTTTATTAAAGCATTTATTAACACACTGAGTAACTGTTACTAGGCCTATATGTCCAAATAATATGAAATGTACCTTTAAATAGTTTATTAATCATTTCCTTACAATTTCTAACTGATCTTATGAACCACTGACAACTCCTAAATAGCTGGTTTAAATAATGTAATAATTTAGAAATTATAAATTAATAATTAATAAAGTATGAAAATACAATTATTAAACACATTATAGATATGCTTATAAATCAAGAATATAGGTAAAAGAATATATAATAAATACGTAATAGTGCACATATTTAGCTAAATATTCCTCCCTATAACTAATTTTTCAAGCCAACTAACTTGCTAAGGTCATTACACGGCTTTCCTGAGGTAACTTTTTTTTACAGTCTATTGGTAACTTGCGTTAAATGTAACGTTATTGTTCTCCAGTTTTATTGACCTCTTTCCACGGTTGAAAAACACCCCAGCCAGCAATGACATGTGGGGCCCAGATGGGTTAAGTAGGGGTTCCATGGTTACTGTGTGGGCATGGGCTTTGGCTGGGTGAAATCAGCGGGTCCCATGTAGGTTTTGTAGTATGAGTCCCACATAGGAAGCCCATATGAGCTGATTACATGGGCCCCATAAGGGACAGGCATGGGCCAAGTGGGCATGGGTTTGAACTGAGAACACATATATGGGTCCTGCATAGCATATTTATGGGCCAAGTGGGCATGGGTTTGATCTGGGAACACATATATGGGTCCAGCATATAATTTTTATGGGCTAAGTGGCCACGGGTTTGAACTGGGAACACATATATGGGTCCTGCATGGTTTATTTATGGGCCAAGTGGGCATGGGTTTGAACTGGGAACACATATATGGGTCCTGCATGGTTTATTTATGGGCCAAGTGGGCATGGGTTTGAACTGGGAACACATATATGGGTCCTGCATAGCATATTTATGGGCCAAGTGGGCATGGGTTTGAACTGAGAACACATATATGGGTCCTGCATAGCATATTTATGGGCCAAGTGGGCATGGGTTTGATCTGGGAACACATATATGGGTCCAGCATATAATTTGTATGGGCTAAGTGGCCATGGGTTTGAACTGGGAACACATATATGGGTCCTGCATGGTTTATTTATGGGCCAAGTGGCCATGGGTTTGAACTGGGAACACATATATGGGTCCTGCATAGCATATTTATGGGCCAAGTGGGCATGGGTTTGAACTGAGAACACATATATGGGTCCTGCATGGTTTATTTATGGGCCAAGTGGGCATGGGTTTGAACTGGGAACACATATATGGGTCCTGCATGGTTTATTTATGGGCCAAGTGGGCATGGGTTTGAACTGGGAACACATATATGGGTCCTGCATAGAATTTTTATGGGCCAAATGGCCATGGGTTTGAACTGGGAACACATATATGGGTCCTGCATAGAATTTGTATGGGCCAAGTGGCCATGGGTTTGAACTGGGAACACATAAATGGGTCCTGCATGGTTAATTTATGGGCCAAGTGGGCATGGGTTTGAACTGGGAACACATATATGGGTCCTGCATATAATTTTTATGGGCCAAGTGGCCATGGGTTTGAACTGGGAACACATATTTGGGTCCTGCATGGTATATTTATGGGCCAGGTGGCCATGGGTTTGAACTGGGAACACATATATGGGTCCTGCATATAATTTTTATGGGCCAAGTGGGCATGGGTTTGAACTGGGAACACATATATGGGTCCTGCATATAATTTTTATGGGCTAAGTGGCCATGGGTTTGAACTGGGAACACATATATGGGTCCTGCTTGGCATGTTTATGTGCTAAGTTGGGTTTGACCTGGGAACACATGGGTCCTGCATGGCAGAGGCGCAAAGTAACTATTTAAGCCTATTGATAACTAACTGTACAATTTTTAGTAACTCTACATGTAGGCTAATCAAGCATGTTGAGACTTAGTAATTGTAACTCAATACATTTCAAGTCACAGTAGTCACCAAAGAACAAACATTGCATATGTAGATCTTTTGCCAAAACAATCCATCAGTCATTTTTGTAAGTCGTGCAGAAAATGAAAAATGGAACTTCCCTAAAATGTAAAAAAACATCAAAATAGGTCAAAGTTTACGCTGTGTTGAATTATGCTGATTAGTGGACTCTCAGAAAGGTTTCAGGCCTACCGTAACACTTCAAATAATAGCCCAGTCCCAGACGCCTGTCCTTTGGGGCAGAAACGCATTAGACATAACTAAGGATGCTCAATATAATCGGCCGATATTGGCTTTAAAATTCAATATCGGTAACCGGTATAGGTTTTTGAAATGGTTTAAAATGACTAAAGTATGTCATTTTATATCTTTTTGGAAAGCTTGTTTCCCCTCAAAGCGAATACAGACAAAATTTGAGTGTTGCTGTAGGTTGTTGGCCAACCACATAAACACAGTAGAGTAAATCAATTCTTAAGCAGGGGAGATCTATAAGCCAATGAGTGGAATGAGATGAATTTTTGTTCTTGTGTGGCTATTTGGGTTAAATTTCAGTTTACCTCAGTCAAAGAAATGTTCAGTTGGCATCTTCTCTCGAAGGGGTAGTAAGCACCGCACCCCAGTTAGCCAACCGGTTGCTGGCTAGTCCTTCAAAACATTCAAATCCCCAGTATCAAGTGAGTCATGGAACAGTGGGCAGTAAGCCTATAAAGGATCATATGTTTCGGTGTATCAGCTAATATCGGTACCGGAAATTAAGCATTGGACAATACTGGTTTATCGGATATCGGTACAAAATCAATGTCAAGCATCCCTACAAATAACCCCAAACGGTTATCCACATCCCATTTACCTGTCCCAATTTGGTCAAATAAAACTCCGGGATCCAATTTGAAGTTTTACGTTATTTCATTTTTTAAGATGATCAAGGCCAAATAGCTCACAGACAGCTAGTCCCTTTATGGACATGAATATGATGCATTTATTACCTCTTAGGAAATTGTAATTCAATATTTGTTAGAAAAGGACTTGCAGGAGGCCTCATTATCTGTCTTACACTTCTGTGTTGTCCTTGGACCAAGGAGTAGCATGTGTTTCTATCAAGGTGTAGCATACACCAACAATGACTGATTGGCTGTAAAAGGTACAGTAGATCTGTTTGAGAAAAAATTATGGAAAAACACATTTGTATCTTTATTAATGATTAATAGATTGTTGTGGTTTTAACTTTTGGTAAAGAAAAACACACATCCAGCCCGAGAAGTGACGGTGACATCAGTGGTTAAAAGTAACTCTAGCTGATTAGTTTAAAAAAAAAAAAAAAAAAATATTTTTTTTACTAATTTTACTTTTACTTGAGTATTTCTCTAACACCAGTACTTTTACTTGTAATAGAGTAATAGCAATACAGCAGTACTTGCACTTGAGTACAGATTTTCAGTACTCTTTCCACCACTGCCTGTTATGCACACAACACCTAATTAGGCTGATTAATATGAAGCCAGCGAAGCAGTTAACGTTTGTTAATTCTCTCACATATTTACGAATTTTACTGTATTTAATTGTTATTCAGTCAGGCAGTTCTTAGGACATCTATAAGGGGCCTATATGCAAAGGCCTTGTTTCGCGCTCAAAACGTTAACGGTCCATTCGGAAAGCACCACTTCTAGCTGTCACTTCGAGGAGAAGAACTTCACATCAAACATTCACGAATTGAGGTAAGTTTAAATATTATGTTGCCATAACACTGCAGATTGTATAGTGGTCTGTAATTTTTGGTTTGTGCTGTTTAATCTGATGTAGAATCTAACCAAAGGGAAAAACAGTGGGAGAGGTTGGACAATAATTCATATATCACGAATCACGATATACTTTTAATAACGGTGATATGAGCTTTAAACACATTTCCGATATTTCGATATATGATTGGCGTTTCACAGACTGCCGTTCAGCCGAGCAGAAAGAGCTGCAACACATTTACTACGTTTACATGCAGCCAATAACCCGTTCAAAACCGGAATATTAGCAATAACCCGGTCGTGCACGGCCATGGCTACGTGAGTGATGACATACACCACAGACAGGAGCCCAGCAGCAGTTGGCTGTGCTCAGCATAGACATTGAGAGCAGGTTGCACTCCGGCTTGAGTCGGCTGCGCCATGAACGCCAGTCTGTGAAATGCCGTAAGTAATCATACTGTAATGTTTATGGATGTTTATGCTGAGCACAGCTAACTGAAGTCTCCTCCCTGACCTGCCCTCTCTGTTGTAGTAATAAAGATTTCTTTTTTTTGGTGGTCCAGCGTTAGTGACTACGTCCTCGGGTTGCATACGCATCCAGGACGTTATGTCTTAAACAGTTGTGAGTGTATCGGATGTGCATCAGTGCAATTGGATCCGCATGTCATTGTACATGATCCGATGTCTTAAAGTGAACGTTGTGTAATAAACCACAATGCGGTCTGTGTCATCAAGCAACAAAAGAAAAAGAGATTAAAATTCACTGCTCGTTAATAGCTTTAATAAGGATTCATTATAATTAATTCATACAAATAAATATGTCTGGTGCTTGAAAGAATAAAAAATGATGTATGCAAGTAGTTATAAAGAATGCATGTATCATTCATTGAAAAGAAGACTATTCTACTTTAGGAAAAGTGGTTTTATTTAATTTTAAGATATTTTTTAAGTCACAGTACTTAAATCTGTATTGCACGTTCAAACTTTAAAATCATTCATATTAACTGGTTAATAGATGTTTTCATATTACAGTATAATTATGGGTTTGTACATTTTTGAGAAATTCTAAATTAATGCATTATTGAACTAAACCCATTATATTTTAGTCATTTGAACTGTTTTAGTTTTATTTTAGCTTTAGTTGACGACATACAATAAGATTTTAGTCGACTAAATCTAGATAGGGGTTGCATAAAGGACAAAAGCTTAGGCCATGCCACAGGGGCCTATATGTAAGCATTATCAATAACCTTCATTGGAATAAAAAAGTACATAAGCTTAACAAGAAAATTAGTGTACCATAGGGCTGGTCCGAATACCATTTTTTGAGCTTCGAAGCTTCGGAATCTCTATATATCTGTCTGTCCATTTGCATTTTGATTATTTCGAGAACCGTTCATTCAAACGACTTCACAAGGAGTGCAGTGTCGTATTTGGTGCAATATAGATATAGACAGGCGAGACGCGACACGTTCAGAATTAATAAACTTTTAATAAACTACAGAACAGTGCAAGCGGGAAGCGCGCGCGCCTCACACTAGCAGGGCTTATATGCTCCGAGAACGGACACTGCTAGTGATATAAAACACACACAGGTCTGTTAACTTAAGCAACATTTTTAATAAGGTAGTCTAATATCTTTATCACTAACAAATTACTGACCAACCACGTAGAGTAGATTTAAATAAAGAAGCTGCTCCGAGAACGGACACTGCATGCACTAGTGATATAAAACACAGGTCTGTTAACTTAAGCAATATTTTTAATAAGTCTTCTAATATTTTTCTCACTAACAAATTACTGACAAAGTAGGGTAGATTTAAATAAAGAAGCGGCGTGCCTCAGCGAGCAGGGCTTATATGCTCCGAGAATGGACACATATAAAACACACACACATGAGGTCTTTTAACTTAAGCAATATTTTTAATAAGGTATAGTCTTATAATATTCTCACTGACAAAGTCGGGTACATTTTAAATAAATAAAAACGAAATTTAAATAAAGACAAACGAAATTTAAATAAAGACAAACGAAAAATAAATGAACAAACTGTAATAGCCTAAATAAAGAACACGGTAGCAATAAAAATTTCAATAACACCATCACAAATTTCTATTCATATTTTGCAGTAGATTAATTTAGATTGATAATAACGGGTAAAAAGGATAATACATTTTGTTTCTATTATTCTATTTTCCACAATGTCAAAGCAACGCAGCTTAACCCAAAACACAAGCTCAGGCATGCTCTTCTGTCCATACAAACTCCGCTGTTCTGCGCTCTAGCCAGAGAATACTCCTGTTGCAGGATCACTTTTAGTAGTCCAAGAAGAAGCAAATATAATTATTAAGTAGCTATAACGAAGTTATATGTTAAGTATTATATTTCACCAGATTTTATAGTGTAAAACATATTCATTTTTTCATATTAAACTATGTTATTCCCTTAACTAAGACGAGTTGATACACACCTCTCTCGTCTCAGTGCGTGCACTAAATCTCTGTCTTGCGGTGAAACTTTGTTCGATCTTATCTCAGCCCTGTTCATTCAATACGTGCCAAGAAGAGAAGCGACCAAACACCTCCACGTTTTCCCTATTTAAATACAGTTACACGAGTAGTGTAACTCGACCTAGGACGGTGACACAAAATAAAACGTTGCGCTTTTCTAAGCGTGTAAAGTGGATGACTATATTGTATGGCAGAATACCATAGCAAGTGCTTGGGAGCACTTCGACTCGGCGCAGTAATATCATCTCTCGTGAAAAGTCTGCTCCCGTTAGAATTAAGAGAGGGAGGAGGAGAGAGAGCGGGGGAGAGGATTTTTCACGAGAAAAAATCGCCGCAAGACAGCGATTTAGTGCACGCACTGAGACGAGAGAGGTATGTATCAACTCGTCTTAGTTAAGGGAATAACATAGTTTAATATGAAAAACCAGTAGAGTATCCCTTTAAGATCTTCAGAATCATTTCAGACAGTCTTCTTAATGTGAAAACACAGCCATTATGCGTCAACAAAAGTGCCATGATGGTTTGATTTTCCAAACAGATTCTATGTATTTCAGACGCATCACATCCATAACAGGGTTTTTGTCACATCCATAACGTTGGTTTTTCCTCATAATACACTTCATAAAAATATATATATTTTAAACATTGATATTTTTATGTTCAGCTAAGACCCCTTCATCATGTGGATAGCAATATTTATACATTGGATTTAAAAGTTCACAGACTTTAAAGGAAATCGAACAGGATACCAAAAACTCTGTCATTTCCCGTCACATCCATAACGCATGCATATTTTCCTTTTTTGGGGGTGCTTAAATATATTTTAGAAAAACATATTTTGCCTGTCAATTCCCCAGATTGGGTGCTCTGAGAATATGCATTTTCAATTTAAATATTGTAAGAAGTTTTTTTTTCTGAGACATTTCACCTGTCATTATGAGTTCAAATGTCACATCCATAACGCTGGAATTACCCCAAAGGACAAATGGAATATAATTACAGTATTTAATAATGTATTTAGGCTACTGTTTTTCATACAAATACCAAAAACCATAAAGTTACATTTTGCAATGATAGTGAGGTGATATAGGCTATGTCGGCCCGGTTTTATCTGTGGTTTTCTTTTACTTAGGAGCAAAAATCTGCCTTTAAACTTTAAAGAAATAAAAATTTGACATTTATCGTGATTATTATCGATATCGACTGATATAAAAAAAATTATCATGATAATTTTTTTGGCCATATCGCCCAGCCCTACAATTGCACGTCCCAAAGTTATCAAGTGCGCATACACAAACGGCCTGCATCCCCCTTCAGGTGCACGGGTTGGGATATTTAGCCTGCCACATCAGACTTTCACCAGCTGGTTTTGCAACTACGAAATTGTTTGCAAACTTTGACAGACAGTTCTTTGGGCTGCCTAACGCATTTTCTCTCCCTCCTCACACATCGGCATCCGTGTTCTGGCATTGATCTTGGAACAACTACGCATATTGCTGAATGACACGTGAGCCTTGCTTATCGTGGACGCTTACACACACTAATGTCCCTGTGTGCTCTGCGCGCATACACGCACACAGTTACACGCACACACACACACACACACACACACACACACACACACACACACACACACACACACCCTTAGTGTCATGTAAGCTGGTTATTTTATGTTCATTTGTTACTTATCTTTCTATTGATTGAAAGTTCCTGTTGAACACTGATTTGCTCAATTTTGTCTAATTTCATTAAGGTCTTGCCAGACAGGAAAGCGACAGAAGGAGGTGTACCCTGTTGTTTATAAATATGGCGTAAGTTTCCATACATTGACCTTAAAGTTTCCTTTAAATGCTCCTGATATGTTACAAGACATTGCCAAATGATGTTAATTTCAAATGCTTATATCACTAACTTATATCACAGTTGTTTAGCCAGGATTCTCATTTCAAAAGTTCTCATTTCCCTTTTTTGGCCAAGGAAAAACCCTGATATTGCTCAATTAAACTTGATTATAGTATCAGTTTTGGCCACAATCTTACATATGACCCCTTTAAACAGACCATCGCAGATTAGGGATGAGTCACAATCTTTGGATATTGGAATATATTATCTGAGCCACAATTAATTTCACACACACGTGTGTGACAGTCAGCACAGCAGGTCTTTAACTTAAACACCTCAATATGTCTGTCGGTTTTCTAAAGTATAAAAGCTTTGTCTATTACAGTTCAAAAAGAAAAATGGATTATGACGACAGTCGTTGGACTAAACGAAGACGTGTTAAAATGAAAGTACAGGAGCACTTGAATTATTTGGAAGGCTGCCATAATGACGAGGACATTGTGCCAACAAATTTGGATTTCAATGCATCAGAGGAAGACTTTAAGTCTCATGGAAGTAACAATTCAAATGACAAGCAGATCTGTGGACATCACAGTGAAGAGTTGGGGTCTCAAAGTGATGAAGAATCACATTCTGAAGTTGTT
The DNA here is from genome assembly GCA_029959095.1 of Rhinichthys osculus. NCBI lineage: Eukaryota > Metazoa > Chordata > Actinopteri > Cypriniformes > Leuciscidae > Rhinichthys > Rhinichthys osculus. Next base: position 900,294 of record JARWKJ010000024.1, read on the forward strand.
TCCAAACACAGTTTTGAAGCCACAAATGATCAGACTGATTCGGAAAGCACAGTTGAAAAATCAGACCCTTGTAGCTTTTGTGACATTAGAAGGAAATTGGGAGACTGGTCAGTAAATCACAATATTTCACATAGTGCCCTGTCAGAGCTGTTGCACTTATTAGTGCAATGTGGCTTGGAGTTACCAAAAGATCCAAGAACTATTTTGTCAACCTCAACAACCTACGAAATCAAAGACATCGGAACTGGATGCTACTGCCATATTGGAGTGTCTAACGCAATCATTTCAGCCCTGTCACAGGAAGCACATTCCTCAGTAGACACTATAACACTGCGCATCAACATTGATGGTATACCCCTCTCAGGCAGCTCTAAACAGGAGTTATGGCCTATTCTGGTTAAGATCAAGGAACTTCCCAGAGCTAATGTGGGTGTCATTGGTCTGTTTGCAGGCCCAACAAAGCCTCAATTAGTTCATGAATACCTGAAGGATTTCATTGAGGAGTTGAAGCTATTAATGCATGATGGTCTAGAATACAATGCAAGACATTACAATGTTGCTCTTCCAGATGCATTTATCTGTGATGCACCTGCTCGTGCCTACTTGAAATGCATCAAAGGTCACACTGGCTACAGCTCCTGCGAGCGATGCACTGAGTATGGGGTTCATTTAGGTACAGTTGTGTTTCCAGAATTGACTGCACCGCTTCGAACAGACTTGACCTTTGATCAGCAGCTCGATAGTGAACATCACCATAATGATATAGTCTCACCGCTACAAGAGCTTGGGATTAGAATGGTGTCAAGCTTTGTCCTTGACTATATGCATTTGGTATGCTTAGGACATGTTAGAAGAATTGTACATCTTTGGACCAAGGGACCTTTAAGTAGTCGTCTTTCTTCTTCCACAATCAACATGATTTCTGATCATTTGGAATCAATCAGAGCAAATCTCCCACAGAATTTTTCACGTAAGCCAAGGTCACTTAGAGAATACAGAAATTGGAAGGCCACTGAATATCGGCAGTTTCTGTTGTACACAGGTCCTGTGGTACTGAAAGGACGCCTACCAACAAGGCTGTACAAAAACTTTATGATACTCTCAGTTGCAATGAGGATACTTCTCAGTCCAGCCTTGTGCTCTGAGCACTGTGAATATGCAGGCAAGCTACTGAAATGTTATGTGACAAATTTTGGACAGATATATGGATCAGAGCAGCTAGTCTATAACACTCACTCACTCATCCATCTCGCTGATGATGCCAGAAAATTTGGTTCCCTAGACAACGTGTCATGTTTCCCTTTCGAAAACCATCTGGGGCCTATGAAGCGGATGGTGAGACGGCCCCAAGGCGCAGTTCAACAACTCGTAAGGCGTCTCAGTGAAAAACAGCGTTCACTCTCCCTTAAAAGTGGAAAAGAGAAGGCAAATAAGCCTCTACAACCACATTTCTCAGGTCCGACTCTCCCTGATGTTCCTGTCCGCATGCAGTACATGAAGTACAGACATAATGGCAATATAATTTCACGTCGTAAAGGCAGCAATTGTTTTAATGTTAAGGGAAAAGTTGCTGTGGTTCGAAACATTGTTGAGTTGGTATCGGGGGGTATGTACGCAGTCTGTCAGTTTTATGAAAAACAAGACAGCTTTTACAACTACCCTATTGAGTCAACGTGTGTGGGGATTAGAACAGTGACACGGCTGTCTCACCAGCTGCACGGTGTGTCGGTCACAGATTTAACTGAGAGACTAATACTTCTGCCATTGCAGGATGGAGCTGCTGCATTTGTCCAATTACACAATCAGTAACCATTATGAACTTTGCAGAATGTCCCTGTACTGTATCGTCGAGTTTATTGACGAGACCCATGATGGGAACGCTGTGGTGGATATAATTCCAACTTGTTGGATGACCGAAGAACACAGTGAGTGTTTCTGGCCATCAGGCCGTAATGTAACCAAGGCTGTGAAGGACCGACAGAAGCCAAAGGAATCGTGGCCGAAATACTCCATCAGAGTACTTGGATGGGCAGGTAAGAGGTTCTTTCTGAATTTGACAAATACTTTGTCTGTCATCTATCTAGCTCAGTGTCAATAAGACATCAATTTCTATAAGTGCCAATAATTACTTTTCAAATTTAGGCTGTAAAATTGTGATTTCTATATTCAATTGTCTTTTGTCTGAACCAACATCAGTCATCATAAATGGTAAACAATATTTTTTCATGTTTATTCAACTCCAGGAATTTAGGTGCAGACACCTAAATAGTTTTTTTTATCACGGTCACCATAGATTGCATACTCATACCCTTTTTCCTTTTGTTATTAAGACACTTTCGAGGCTGCTCGCCAAAAATGTAAAAAAGCGGAGGCAACGTCTGACTTACAGACAGATGGTGATGAAATGCCTGCAAGGCGAAAAAGGAGGTAATGTAATATACAGAATACAATGTTTGTGGCATTGCAGAATTTCTGGCATTAAAGGACAAGTACTGCTGTTTTTTTTTTACCTGTACTGTTTTTTTAAACCTTGTTTCTAGCATATGATATTTTCATAAACTTACCCCGGGAAGTTTGGAGTCACTTTTTGTCCTTCAGGAGAGATTTTGATCCATGCAATTCCGTCCATTCCAGCAAAACGGTAGAAGTCGGGGCCAGTAACATTTCAGCCTAAATAAAACTTTATCAGTGACAAAACGTCTTCTATTCACCATTATGTATGCATTGCTAGTGCTATCCCTTGATGACTTGAACATGTCATCCAGGCATTTTTTAAAAGATTTGTCAATACGAGCTGATGACGTCATTGCCGTTTGCCATTACATAATTATTTTATTTCAGCCTTGTACACTACATTCAATGGCCTGCTAACTTGCTACTGATAGTTTAGTACAATATATCAGAATATCCGATTTTGAGGATGTGTAGGACATCTTCATTGTGCAAAATTATGTGGAAGTGACGTCATCGACGTCTGTCAACCCAAAGCTATCTAGATAACCTTAGGCTAGTTTGCTAAAAAAAAATAAAAGCCCTGGAAGACAACCAAGCCGCTCCAAAGTCAACGAGGGATAGCACTAGCAATGTATAACTACATATTGGTGAAAAGAAGATGTGTTGTTACTGATAATGTTTTATTTAGGCTGAAATGTTACTGGCCCTGACATCTACCGTTTTGCTGAAATAGCACTCATTGAGATGGATGTAAATTTCTTGCAAACGACAGGTGACTCTAAACTTCTCCGGGTGAGTTTATGAACTTATTTCGTGCTAGAAATAAGGTCCAGGTTCAAAAAAACTTTTCCTTTTCCTTTAATTTCCATTTTTCATTTACCTCAAATATGGCAGTTGTTAGAAAAATGCCTTGAGCCACATATAATTAAAAAAAAACTCATTTTGGTGGGACTAAATCATAAAAAGCAATATCGATGCCAATATTTTAGAGTCCAAAACTAGATCAGTATACCTCTAACAAACAACAAAAACTGCTTTTTTTCCAGTGTATTCTGTTGTAAAAGTTTAAATGTATGTTTTTAACTGAATATAGAGCACCAAAACCCCTGCTGGCTTCCAGTGAGGAGGAAACGGACATCGAGGGAGATGTCTTGCCACCTACCCCTCCCGAGGCGTTAGTGTCTAAGAAAGTGTGGAGTGCAGGTGAAGCCCGGACAAAAAACAGGGTTAGTGATTAAGTGTTTGAAATGATTAAGTGAAACGAGACCTACAAAAAGGAGAAATGAAAATGTCCCTCCTTCAATGAGAATGTAGATATAGCAGCATATGGTCAGGATTTAATTTATTTTTACTTTAAAGGGATACTCCACCGTTTTTTCATATTAAACTATGTTATTCCCTTTACTAAGACGAGTTGATACATACATCTCTCGTCTCTCTCGCTCTGGCGCGCGAGACACTTTGATCGCACTTAACTAGCCCAGTTCATTCAATAGGGGCCAAGCAGAGAAGCGACTAAACACCTCCACGTTTTTCCTATTTAAATACAGTTACACCAGTAGAGTAACTCGACCAAGAATGGTGACACAAAATAAAACGTTGCGCTTTTCTAAGCGTGTAAAGTGGATAACTATAATGTATGGCGGAATACCACAGCAAGTGCTTGGGAGCACTTTGACTCGGCGTAGTATATCACTCGTGAAAAGTCCTCTCCCTCTCCAGAGTGATGATATTACTTCGCCGAGTCCATAGATATATATGCGCCGAGTCGAAGTGCTCCCAATCACTTGCTGTGGTATTCCAAAACCATTTGCTTTATGTGGCAGGTTTGCTTAGGTTTGCTTAATGTGTGTGATTCATTTAATGGAAAGCACATTCACTTCTAGTTGTCTTCGTCCTCTATTCTGCAATGTTTCGGTGTGTGTGTGGCAAGCTGTACCGCCGGGAATGTGCAAAAAATAAATAAATAAAGAAGTGTCGACGCAAAAAATATGACGTTGACGTAATTTTGACGTCAAAGCGTCAACATCATCGACGCGCCGCTATAGCACTAATATATATATATATATTAGGGGTGGAGCCGAACCCGAATACAGTATTCGGAAAGGTACAAATAACGTGTTTTTTACGAATAGTTATTTCGAACAAATACTTAAAAAAAATATTTGTATTCGGGAACAAGAAAAACTTTATATCAAAAAGCTGCGATTCCTCACGAGACCGCATTGCATGCACGGATGAGTGAGTGAGTGAGTGACGTTCAGGAAGAGGTGACTGACACAGGCTGCTCCACAGACACAGCAACAGAGAGGGCTCGGCTGAGCGAAAAAACACTTAACTGCATCACTATTTTTGTTGAATAGATTTTTGTACCTTAACTGGGTTCCGGAGGCAGTTTATAACTTTCGGGAAGCGGAGTTTGATCGGGAGATTATTCCATTACGCTGCATTATTGACGTCTGCAGTCGGGTGCTCTCATGTTCGCTCTGTTTACGTAGCTCTGTTAGCTTGGTAATTTAGACAATAGGCTGTTGACAGAGTAACGTTAACGTTCGGTTAAAAAGGTTAAAAAATGCTTGTGTAGTTGTGTCGAATTGTATGCACTTGTCGGAGTTATATGGTACGCAGACATCCCAAGTCTCTATTGATAGCGGCTCCCTGAAATTAGTTCAAATCTCCCGGAATCTAACGCGCATGCGAGAGAGAACACACTGTGCTCCAAACCGTGTAGCGCGCGCACGGAAGAGAGGGAGAGAGCGAGAGACCTTGCGTGTGTGCGTTATGAAAGCTAGTCACCCCCCGTCAACAATCCAGTCAACTCCAAACTAGATTTTTAGGCCTATTTTGAATTTTACTCGAATACAAATACAAATACTTTCCCCCCCTCAACAAGTACAAATACAGATACAAATACCGGCTGCTTTGCACACCCCTAATATATATATATATATATATATATATTACTTTTTAATGGTAGTGTTTTTTTTTTAATTTGCTGCAGTGTTACCGGTATTTCTTCCTCTTAGGATATTGAAATTAGGGCTGTGCTCAGAATATCGATACAACGATATATCGTCATGAACTCCTGGCGATAAGCGTATCGATACAGCAGCTGCCGTATCGATACTTTTGTGCTTTTGAATGTAGCCAATTCAGGGCTCCAATTTCGGCGCGGGATTGCGCATAATTTGAATAATTCCCGTAGTTTATAATGCGGGAAATTTCCGGAAACATTGATTCACTTTAGCATGTAGGTTGTATTAGTAAATGAATCCACTCAGATTATAAAATCAAATCAGTCATTTTAAAACTTTCTGTGAGACGCAATTTCACAAACAGCGTGAGTTCAATGCGTGCTGCGTCTCTCTCTCTCGTCTCGGGCAAGCGTCCAGCGCTGCAGCCGGGTAAACTACACGCTCACGGTTAGGAGTCGGGACATGACGGAATATTCACTTGCATAATCGGGCCATCGTGACTAAAGTTTACCATTTGCATGTCTTTAAGTCTTACCAGTTTAAACATTCAAACGATTTTAAACTATTCAGTACTTGCGCGCTCTCTGAGAGTTGGTTTTCTCTGCGTGCATACATACTAGAGTAAAGCCACCTCACATACAGCTCGCGAGATTATATCGCTTTAACAGACTAAAACACGCAAAATGATGTCAAAAATTTCGTTCTTGGTAAGTATCCTCTAAACACAGTTGGTTATGTCTTAAATAAGCATAAAGGTTTTTAACAGAAACGGCAATTCCCCGGTTGTATGATGAAGTTAAGCGAGATATTCTGCTGTCACTCTCTTAACCCTGAGCATGTCAATCAATTGTTGTTTCTGCATAAAAATTTGAAAATGTAATAATTTAAAATGATTTCAACGTAGAAGAAATGACTTTGTTTGGTGCACATTCCAACACTTAAGACCTGTTAAATACTAGGTGTTTAAAAGAGTTTGAGAAAACTAAGTTAAATTTAAGTTGTTACCGTTTTTGCTTTTATGGAATGTTTTAAGTTTTGTTTAGTCATTGAGCAGTGTAGACATGCTTCAGTGTCACTATAATTGTCATTTCAGTTATTGAGGCAGACTTTAAAAGCAGAAGGAAGAGCCATTCTAAGCTTTTTTATTCATTTAACTCATTGTTTTTCAGTTATCACAACTGTTATAACACTGGTTATTCAGTAAGCAGATATTACTGTTACTAAACTCAGCTCAAAAGAAATTTAAATTCCAAATTGATCCATATCGTGATACATATCGTATCGTGGCTTTAGTATCGTGATACGTATCGTATCGTGACATTGTTGGTGATACACAGCCCTAATTGAAATGGTGTTAATGCTGTACTTCTGCTTTCAAATTGTGCAGAGGACCATCCGCAACCCTCGCGTATCCCAGAGGGGAAGCCGCAGCCCTCACGTATCCCAGAGGGGAAGCCGCAGCCCTCACGTGTCCCAGAGGGGAAGCCGCAGCCCTCACGTATCCCAGAGGGGAAGCCGCAGCCCTCACGTGTCCCAGAGGGCACTCAGCAGCCCTTATGTGTCCCAGAGGGGACTCAGCAGCCCTTGTGTGTCCCAGAGGGGACTCAGCAGCCCTCGTGTGTCCCAGAGGGCACTCAGCAGCCCTCGTGTGTCCCAGAGGGGACTCAGCAGCCCTCGTGTGTCCCAGAGGGGAAGCCGCAGCCCTCACGTGTCCCAGAGGGGAAGCCGCAGCCCTCACGTGTCCCAGAGGGGAAGCCGCAGCCCTCACGTGTCCCAGAGGGGACTCAGCAGCCCTCGTGTGTCCCAGAGGGGACTCAGCAGCCCTCGTGTGTCCCAGAGGGGACTCAGCAGCCCTCGTATGTCCCAGAGGGGACTCAGCAGCCCTCGTGTGTCCCAGAGGGGACTCAGCAGCCCTCGTGTGTCCCAGAGGGGACTCAGCAGCCCTCGTATGTCCCAGAGGGGAAGCCGCAGCCCTCACGTGTCCCAGAGGGGACTCAGCAGCCCTTATGTGTCCCAGAGGGGAAGCCGCAGCCCTCAAGTTTCCGGGTGGCGGAGCAGGTCCCAGAGGAGCAGATCCCATGGATCCCGCAGGGGAAGCAGCGCCCATGTCACCGGGAGGCGGAGCAGCGCCCATGGTTCCGGGAGGCGAAGCAGATCCCAGAGGAGCCGATCCCGCAGGAGGAGCGGATCCAGCGGGGGGAGCAGCCCCAACGATTCTGGGAGGGTGAGCGAGTTCACAACGCCTGATGTTACAATGCATTATGAGCTTGTAGATCTGTCATAGTATTTATTTGAGTTTTTTTGTTTTCGTTTAGAGGTATTGAAATGTTCTTTAAAGTCAAAGTTTCTGCTTCCAAATTGTAAATTTGGTCTCCAAATTTGGTCACCAGGTAACCAGGGTCAGCCCAGCAAGACAGAGTCTGACCCCGAGAAACCCCTGTGGGTCCCCCAGAAGTGGCCTCAGCATGAGCCTACTTGACGGCAGCTCCACCCCGTCTCCTGGCCACAGAGCAGCCCAGTTACTGCGTGGCCAAAGTTTAGCCCCCCAAAACATTGATAGAGCAATGTTCATCACATTAGTGACATTGCTAGAAGAAGTGAAGGACATACTGAAGCTGCATGGGCAGATGCTAAATGCACTGCTCAAAAAAGATTCCATGCCAGTCATGGCAATACCGGATGGCGCTGTTTTCCCCCTGGCCAACGTTGAGGACGTTGTCGCCATGAATGAGAAGTTGTCAGACCCGGAATTCATGTCTGCAGTGGTAAGTTTTTGGGGGCCAGATCTTCTTGTTTTCCTGTGTTTTCTTTCTTCTGACAAAATCCTTCCCATGCTTAATGAATCACTAAACTTTGCAGCGTTCAAGTCCCATGCCAGGTTGCTTCAAAACTTTGTAAATATATAACAAATCAACCATGTCTGCTACAACATTTTTCACCTAAATGTAGTCCCAATGAAATGACTTAAGTAAACTTGAACATCAGTTCACTGCTGCATTGACTAATCTTAAATCAGAAAAAACAGTCCTTAGCTAAATAGACAAGTTATAAAGACCATTATACTTATACTCGTGAGTTGTGTGTGAGTCTCTGCTTATAGCACACAAATGCTGGAACTGTGTCCTTCCATCATGTTGCAGAGAAAATGAAATACAGGAATATGTTGACACTGTTTTGACACCTTTATTCTAGCAATATCCTATATGTTGTCGCGATGCATAGCATACCCAAATACAAGCTCAGAAATTGATGGCATTTTATTTTAATATTTTATGATATATTCTGACTTAATATGGCGTTTTCTTCCTGTGACTTTGAATGTACTGTGCTCTTACTGTTTACTCTTAAGGTTGCCATGGTTGCAGACATAGGGGGTTCCTCACTAGAAGATGCCACCAGGAGGATGATGAAGTTCCTAATGGTGCCAGAACTGCAACGGCAGTACAATGTGACTGGACGGATGGGCAAGCTGTGCTTCAAAGATCTGCGTCTTTTTGAAGTTTTCTATCGTAAATTCAGTTTTTTAATTGCTCAATGAAACTTGTATTTGGCCTTTCTTTTATTTATCCGAAGTTAAATGATACGGTTGTTTGTGGGGACACAAAAGTGCTCCTGTAAGTTAGAACACACTAGTAATACTAGTAACTAACTAGTAATAAAACAACCTGGCGCATTAAAATAATGCATACAAAGGGGTCGCCTCGGGAGAATTCATGAATTGATATATTCATGGAAAATGGTTTCTAATGTCGCTCAAATCTGGTGTGCATTTGAGGCTACTGTAAATTTCTAATGGAAAAAGGGTTATAGTTATGTAAAACTCCATGTTAAATGTCACCCTAGGGCAAACATTTTAGCTTACCACATGTGGAAATGTGTTTTACTTGACTGAATGATTTGAAGAGTTGCAAGTTGGAGCAAAAAAGAACCTTGCTAAATTGACTTATGCTCCTTTGTTTTTAGGTGCACTGAAGAGTAATGCAATTACTCAAAGTGTGAACCGCAAGCAAGTGGAAATGGCGCTGGGGAAGTGGTTCACCGGCGCACGTGACCGTGGAGGGGAGAGGGCTGCAAGAGCCCAAAGAGAAAAGGGAGCATCCACCACGCCATGAGTGTATTTCGTATTAAAGGAGTAGTTCATTTTTTAAAAAACTTTTGCTGATCATTTACACACCCCCATGTCATCCAAGATGTCCTTGTCTTTCTTTCTTCAGTCGAAAAGAAATTAAGGTTTTTGATGAAAACATTCCAGGATTTTTCTCCATATAATGGACTTTTACTGGGTACCAAACGGTTCAAGGTCCAAAAGACAGTTTCAGTGCAAACTGTTCAAAGGGCTTTAAACGATTCCAGACGATGAATAAGGGTCTTATCAAGCAAAACGATCGCTCATTTAAAAAAAAAAATAAAGTTTGAGTTTTATAAGCTCAAATGCTCGCCTTGCTCTGTTCTGTGATGCGCGTTCGTGACTCTCCTGTTCAAACTCGTTTATCAAAAAGGAACGAATCTTTTTCCGAGTCATTGCGTTCGTTGAATGAACCAAATTACTTGAAAAAAGATTTGTTCATTTTGCATTTTAATGAACGAGTTCGAACAGGAGAGTCACGGACGTGCATCACAGAACAGAGCAAAACTCAAACTTTTTTTTTTTTTTTTTAAATGAGCGATCGTTTCGCTTGATAAGACCCTTATTCATCGTCTGGAATCGTTTAAAGCCCTTTGAACAGTTTGCACTGAAACTGCCTTTTGGACCTTGAACCGTTTGGTACCCAGTAAAAGTGCATTATATGGAGAAAAATCCTGGAATGTTTTCATCAAAAACCTTAATTTCTTTTCGACTGAAGAAAGAATGACATGGACATCTTGGATGACATGGGGGGGTGTAAATTATCAGCAAAAGTTTTTTTTAAAGTGAACTACTCCTTTAATGTATTTTTTGGAGAGATTTTTTATTTTATTTTTTTCAGAGATTTTCAGCGATTTTTTTTCAGAGATCTACTGTTGTTTAAATTGTTTTTGTTGTTCAATTAAACAATATATTTCTTGCAGTTCAAAGCGTCAAGTGTCTTGTATTTATCTTGGACTTATTCATTCTTCGATTTTAGTTTTTCTTAGATTGTTTCCTTAAAATATTTGGCATGGTTGGGCTTAGATAGGCCTTGCATGAAATGCCCAGTTAGGACCCACATAAGATCCTTACAGAGCCCACTTTAAGCCCATAGGGGCATTCACGGTTGAATCCTGGTGCAAGCCCACTTTAAACCTCTTTAGGTAGTTGGGGCCAAAATGGGTCTGACATTAATTACCCAGTTAAGAACCACATAAGACCCTTACAGGTCCCACTTAAAACCCATCTGGGCATCCACGGCTGGCCCCCTGTGTGGATCCTGGGTACAAGCCTATTTTAAACGCCCTTTAAGCAGGTGGGGCCCAAATGGGTCTGTCATGAATTGCCCGGTTAAGATCCCACATAACACCCTTATAGATCCCATTTAAAGCCCATCTGGGCATCCACGGCTGGATCCTGGGTGCAAACCCACTTTAAACTCCTTTGGGCAGGTGGGGCCCCAATAGGTCTGGCATGAATTTCCCACTTAGGACCCACATAAGACTCTTACAGAGCCCATTTAAAGCCCATCTGGGTAACCATGGTTGGATCCCGGGTGCAAGCCCACTTAAGACCCATTTGGGCAGGTGGGGCCCAAATGGGTCTGACATGAATTGCCCAATTAAGACCCATGCAGTACCCTTACAGGTCCCACTTTTAGTATGTCTGGGCTTCCACAGCTTGCCCCAATGTGGATTCCGGGTGCAAGCCCATAATGGGGCCCACATTTGCCGTCCATCAAGCCCTCATATGGGCCCCACATGTCATTGCTGGCTGGGACTGATTGATATTATGTATGATACATGTATACACATTTCGGTAAGTTGCGTATCTTTCAACATACCTATTGTTCATTCGTTTTTATTTACTATTAACTAGTAAAGAAGAGTAAGAGATATTATTCGGTTCACATGCCGCTTGAACTGAGGCACTAACGTTAGCTACTACAACAGCGCCACATTTACAAGCGCCAAAACAGTTTTTATTGTTTGAATTTCGTAATAAAATTGACAGAATCTGAGAGCTGATGATTCGTTTAATATCAAAAGTAACCTGCTCTGTCTTTGTCTGTCTGTGTCAGTGTCCTCTTCGCGATTTTTCTCTGTGTGAGAAAATGAATGTGGAGCGAGAGCGTGCTGAATGCGTCAGAGTTTGGCAGCTGTCAGCTAATTTCATTCCGTTACAGGTTGTTTCCAGTAGGAAGCATTTTCGATAACAATTCAATTTCAAATACACAGAATGACCAATAGAGGAAATTTGTAACACATTTTTACAAATGACTTACCTTTAAGAGTGGAAATCGCAACACCATCAAGTCCATCCATGGTGAGACTGACTGAAAAGTGCTACTCATTCGCTGCAGTTGGCGCGTTGATTGCGCATGCGTATTACAAAACGTTATGCGTCACAAGATCAACGCGCGCGCGGTTCTCTTCCTCGTCCTGTGTTGTACATGTTTAGTTTGGCACGTTGATTGCGATGGAAAGATACGATTTTAGACTCAACTCTTTGGTTTTATCTGAGGTACAAAGCTTGCTTTAATTTAACCAGAAACAATGATTTGGCGCTGCGTCATTTGTTATGTATTTGTGGCTCTTTCTCTCAAATCTTTATTGAGTCACATCAATTTTGCACATAGTCGTAGTCCAGATTTCCGCCTGGTTTGTGGAATAGATGGTTGCACTAAAGAGTACAGAGTCTTCAACTCTTTTTGGTATCACATCAGACGAACACACTCACAATATCTAGATGGCGTGGGTAGAAGCAGATCACATCGGAGAGAGAGGTCAGCCAGTGAACCTAGAAGAACAATGAACAGCAACAACTTGTGGGCATATAGTGGACCAACGGCGGTGGATACTCAGGATACTCGCAACTCAAGTAACAGTTCGGATAATGAAACGACATTGGGTAGTAATGTGGATCTACAACCGTCTCTTGCTGATCCTGTGGAACATTTTGGTGATTTTGATGCGTTTGACACTGGTGAAACAGTTTTCGCTGGCTTAAGCAGTAACACCGTTTTACAGTCGCCTCAGAACCCGGACCCACAGGATGTACCGAATGAAACCTCGGATTCGAATCCCTTTCTACTCTGTCCAAACCCAGCAAACATGCCAGTGCGGGCCCACTGTGGGTAAGTGTGGGTTTTCTGTGGGACAGTGTGGGCAAGGGCAAACCCTTTGGGGCCCCATGTGGGCTTTCTGAGGGCAAGCCCACAGTGGGCTTGCCCACAGAAACCCCTCAAGGGCCCCTAGTGGGTTAGCCCTTATGGGGCCCATAGCAGTTTTGCCCATTTGGGCCCCCATGAGGGTTTACTGTGGGCAACCCACTGTGGGTTTGCCCACAGAAAACCCCTCAAGGGCCCCTAGTGGGTTAGCCCATGTGGGGCCCATAGCAGTTTTGCCCATTTGGGCCCCCATGAGGGTTTACTGTGGGCAACCCACTGTGGGTTTGCCCACAGAAAACCCCTTAAGGGCCCCTAGTGGGTTAGCCCATGTGGGGCCCAAAGCAGTTTTGCCCATTTGGGCCCCCATGAGGGTTTACTGTGGGCAACCCACTGTGGGTTTGCCCACAGACAACCCCTCAAGGGCCCCTAGTGGGTTAGCCCATGTGGGGCCCATAGCAGTTTTGCCCATTTGGGCCCCCATGAGGGTTTACTGTGGGCAACCTACTGTGGGTTTGCCCACAGAAAACCCCTTAAGGGCCCCTTGTGGGTTAGCCCATGTGGGGCCCATAGCAGTTTTGCCCATTTGGGCCCCCATGAGGGTTTACTGTGGGCAACCCACTGTGGGTTTGCCCACAGAAAACCCCTTAAGGGCCCCTTGTGGGTTAGCCCATGTGGGGCCCATAGCAGTTTTGCCCATTTGGGCCCGCATGAGGGTTTACTGTGGGCAACCCACTGTGGGTTTGCCCACAGAAAACCCACACGGGCCCCCAGGCAGTTAGCCCATGCGGGGCACATAGCTGTTTTTCACTATGGGGCCTCCACGAGGGTTTACTGTGGGCAACCCACCATAACAGTACATTGTTTTAAGTTGTTTAACAGTCATATGTTTTAAGATTAAAAGGTTTAAGATTAGAAGCTTAATCAAACTATTTAACGATCCCGTAAAATGTCATAAATGTTATTTCATTCAACAGTCTATAATTAACTAAAACGGCATATAATGGATTATGAGCATGTGCATTTAAAATAACAAATTTGTGACTTATAAGGAATTATAAAAAATAATATGTAACTATATATTGTAAGGCAGTAGGTCTTAATGAGTCTTTATAAATATATTTATAGAATAGTAATATTGCTCATAAATAAGTATAAATGGTGCTATAATTCATTATAAGCTTGGACTGCATAGAAAGTGTTACGTATTTATTAAATAAAATTAACTTATTTGTCACAATATTATAATAAAATTATTTATTATTGATACTAATAAATACATCACTGATGTAACGACTGAGACCAATCAGACACAATTATTTGTTATGGTTAACAAATACCTCACTCTGGGACTTGGGGCCCCATCCCCCTAGCGGGGATTTACCTCTATAAATTGGTACTTTGAAGATCGAAATGATTGTGTACATCGTAATTACTTGGTAATTTTATGACTTACTGGCAATGTAACTACGTCGCATGCCCGTAATTTCATTACCATCATATTACCAACCCACAACGTCGTCAGTACGTCCTCCTAAGGTTATAATATAACCAACAACGTCGCAGATACGTACTCTAATCGTAATAACTTGGTAATTTTATGACTTGCTGGCAACGAAACTGCAACGTCACGGGCCCGTAATTTCATTACCATCTTTCATTTAAAGCAGTATGCTTTCATATTCTCTTTTAATGTAAAAAAAATAAAAAAAATAAAATAAAAAAAATTACATGGGTCATAGAACTACACAATGATTTTTAAATTCATGATTTAAAATTAATGATATTTTAAATTGTTAAATGTTTTAATTCTAGATGTTTATTTAAATGCCTTTTGAATTGTTCTATGGTTTCAATGCGCGTGCGCGTAAACATTGAGTCGCATTCAAAGCTGTCTGATTCAAAGACGCACGCACGCGAGCAGATGGAAACCATGGAAACGAGGAAACCTCATCAACTGACAAACAGCAAAACTAGCGTCTCTCCCTGTTGTTTTCACTGCTTTCAGGTAAGTTTAGTTAACAAAATCACACAAATAATACATACATTCCTGACACATTTCTTACGTATAATTGATACGCTTCTGTTGAATATTTACTTTATTGAAATGGTTTTGTGTCTTCGAAAAAGTCCGTTAGCAATAGCATCTCAACCGTTTTCAGAAGAGTAAGTTAAGTTAACGTTACATTTGAGCTCTTGTTTTTCTTAAGTTTGGGGTTTTAACCACATCTTTGTGTTGATAACAGTTTTTGATAGTTTTGTTTTGCTGGTAATTTGTCAATGGGTGATTGTACTGTTAATCAGTGACGTCACTTACAAATATTGATAATAAAAGTGATTTCAGGAGGGACAGAAAAAAAAACCTCCACAACAAAGGGGGAATTATTGTTTAATCATGATAATAATTTCATATGCATTTATTGCACAATATATATTGCCTTAAGATTATATATATATATATATATATATATATATATTCTTTATCTTTTCTGCATTTCATCTCTAGCTTGCTTCTTTGTAATGAACCCTATGTTCTATTGTAAATCCTATGTAACATTAGCCTAGAAATCTAGACGCACCCTAGCGGCAGCGAAAATTATTTCGCAGCCAGTGTGGTCTAGCAACTCTCCATAGGCTTTTGAGCTGGAAAAACCAAAAACTGGTCAGGCCAATCACATCGTGTATAGAGTCGGCGGGCGGGCTTAACACAATGACGGCACAGTTCATGACGTTCCTCCGCGGGATTTCCATAGGTGATTTCCCTGCTACTTGAAAACAATGAAGATGCAGCGGTCTTTCGAATCGGCTTTGATCGCGACTCTGGAGGACTTGGAGTTAAGAGAACGTCACTTAAGTCATTCTTAAAAAAGGAAGATGTGTTCGGAGATGTGTTCGACCTGATACGGCAAAAGTTTAATATATCAATTAGCTCCGCTGGTGGAAAAACGCATGGGACTCACTCATCCACAACCGTTCGTTGCTCTGGTTGGTTGTAGCGCTATCCTATTGCGTGCAGAGGGATTTTGAAAGGTAACCGTTTATCCCGCCCCTCGGATTGAGGCATATCAATGGAGAGTTCCCAGACCTAACATCTTGATGTAGGTCTGGCATGCCAGGCTAATGTAACATTGTTGGCTCTGTTACACATTGCATGTTATGTTCTAGAACAGCCTTTCTCAAAGTGGGTGCCGCGGCACACTGGGGTGCCCCCTGACTGTGTCAGGGGTACCGCCAAAAAATTACGTAGGCAAAAAAAAAAAAAAAAAAAAAATCTGACATTTCATATATAAATATATTTGAATTTACATAAATACATTCTTCTTCTTTTTAAACATATAAACGTATTAATAAAATTGTAAATTCATTTTAGATAAATATATATATATATATATATATATATATAAAATTAACCATAAAAATCCGTCTCACAAGACCGAAGCAAGTCACACACACAACTTGATGCAAGTGACGCAACCCATAGCAACGCATTATAGCAACAACACCTCAGACTGACAGAAACGTAAAAATAAACGTGAATTTAGGCCACTTTAGTTTTGTTCACATTGTCATGTTAATTATAAGCAAATAAAAAAACATTTATTGACCACAATATTATCATTGATATATGTTTGAGAAGGGCACTTTTGATTAATTTTGAAATAGGGCACGGGCTCGAGCATGAAAAGTCAACAAAGCCGTCAAGAAGAAATGATGATTAAATCCGCTAAAGTCTCGGAGAGGGCACTGGAAGCTAGCTACCTTGTAGCTGAAATAGTAGCTAAAACAAAGACGCCTCACACTATTGCAGAAACTGTAATTATGCCAGCATGTACAGCAATAGTGAACAAAATGCTAGGGCCTCAAGCTGCAAAAGAAATTTCAAAGGTCCCGCTGTCGGATTGTACAATAGGGAGGCGAATCAATGACATGTCTGTGGACATTGAAGATGTCGTTTTGGGGAAAATCAAGACAAGTGGACATTTTTCTTTACAACTTGATGAGTCAACGGACGTGAGTGGGCACGCTCAGCTCTTGGCATATGTTCGGTTTGTGGATGGGGACCGTATTAGAGAGAATTTTTTATTTTGCAAACCGCTGCCAAACAAAACAACAGGAGAAGAAATTTATCGTGTGACAACTGAGTATCTTGAAAAGGGAGGATTGAGTTGGAAGAACTGTATTAGTATCTGTACTGATAGTGCAGCTGCAATGACGGGCTGTGCCAAAGGTTTCATTAGCAGGGCAAAGCAGCAAAACCCTGACATCCGAACAACCCACAGCTTCCTTCACAGAGAGGCACTTGCTGCAAAGACGCTCCCAAAAGAACTTTCGGACGTGCTTGACAGAGCAGTGGACATTGTTAATTTCATAAAGGCGCGCCCGTTAAAGAGCCGTCTGTTTTTGATTCTGTGCGAGGAAATGGGGGCAGAGCATTTCTTTGCGCTCAGAGCTTGTTGTTACACACGGCAGTCCGCTGGCTGTCACGGGGGAAGGTTTTGGGCCGATTGTGCGAGTTAAGAGAAGAACTCAGAGTCTTCTTGACAGAAGAAAAATCTGCAAATGCAGAGCTGCTCGCAGATGAGCAATGGTGCCTAAAACTCGCGTATTTGGCTGACATCTTTAAGCACCTCAATGAGCTGAACATTAAAATGCAAGGCAAAGAAGAAAACCTCTCCTCGTCTGACAAACTGCGTGGCTTCAGATCTAAGCTCACACTCTGGCGTTCCTTTGTGGGACAGGGCAGGCTGGATATGTTTCCCCTGTGCAATGTGCATGTAAACAGCAGTACACTTTCTGATCTCATAACCCAGCATCTGAAATCTCTCGATGAGCGATTTAATCATTATTTTCCATCGGAGTCTTATGCACAGTTTGAATGGGTCCGTGATCCTTGGAGTTCAAGCGCGCTGGAGAGCGCAAAGGACTGGCCACTGCCAACACAGGAGCAACTGATGGAGATCAGAGAAGACCGCACATTGAAAATGAGATTTGGTGACATGGAATTGGACAGGTTTTGGATTTCAGTGAAAAATGAGTATCCAGTGGCTTCAAGTAGCGCTGTTGCTATTTTGCTACCCTTCTCCACAACGTATCTGTGCGAACTGAGCTTTTCAAGCCTGACGTACATCAAGAACAAGTACAGGGAGCGACTGAGGACTGTGGACCAGGAGCTCCGTGTCTGCCTCTCATCCATCCCTGCCAGGATAGGGCGGCTGTGTGCGTCGCACCAGGCTCACGTCTCTCATTGATTGTGGTCACCCCCACCCCCGGCTTGTGTGAGCGCTTATGCGCGCTGCATGCGCGCATGTAGATCTTTCTCCCTCTCTCGTTGTGGATTATTGTTTGTATGTGTGGATGTATGTGTATGTGGGTGGTGTGCATGCGCATGGCACGGATGAAAACAAGCACTATATGGAAAAACATTCCTGCTTATCTCTGGTGCATTTTTTAGCATGCATCTTTTTCTTATCGTATTGTATTTTTTTTTTTTTTCATGTCTGCCCCTTTTTATTTTATTTTAACTGCATCCTGCACTTCATTTTAGTTCTCCTGGTCTAGATTTGTTGGTGGGTTCTTGTATTGGGCGGTCCACCTCTTACGGTTTTATGGCATTTGTGTCTCTGATTAATTATTTTGTGAATTACTTTGCAAACCTGTGTTTTTAAAGGTGCTATAAAGTTGTTATTATTATTGTTATTGTTATTCACAGTTCGTATTATGCTCTGTTCATTACTGTTCTGTCTAAATAAACAGGACATTTACATTTGGGTTATGCAGTGTTTTTAAATTATATTTTACACTGGGGTGCCTTGAGATTTTATGCACTTTTGAAAGGTGCCCTGACTGAAAAAAGTTTGAGAAAGGCTGTTCTAGAAGATCATCATGCTGATGGCCTGCTGCACCCCGTCCAAGACAATCTCCACGGCTATGAACTTGACTAGTAAGCAAAACCTCAAACATACTGTTCAAAAGTTGGGGGTCTGTAGGATTTATGCTTTTTAATGAAGTCTCACACTTTAAATTCATTAACCCCAGTTTTTTTCAGTGATATTGTCCTTGAGAAGCCTGTAGGCTAAATAGGCGGCAAATATAATGTTATAATGGTATAATTAATTTAACTATTATGATAACAGGATATCATGGTCACTGGTATATATATATATATATATTTTTT
This sequence comes from Rhinichthys osculus, assembly GCA_029959095.1. NCBI lineage: Eukaryota > Metazoa > Chordata > Actinopteri > Cypriniformes > Leuciscidae > Rhinichthys > Rhinichthys osculus. Next base: position 919,172 of record JARWKJ010000024.1, read on the forward strand.
TTTTCTCTAGGTGTGTTTTTAATTATGTTGGCCAATGAGACAGACACCATACTGTCCAACTCAAAGGTATTTATTTATTTTTATGTATTTTTTACTGATAAATACTGAAATTCTTTTTACTTTTAAATGCTGAATTCAGGGGGTCGACAACTTTAGTTATTTTTCACAGATCTGTCCAGTTTACTCGTGGCTCATACTCTTTAAAATGTATTATATCATGAATTATAAATTATAAATGAGTTTATATCCGCAATGCAATATCAGGGGGTAAAGATATCATTAGTTTTTAAAGTTATGGCTATGCTCTTGTTACCAGATAAGATATAATCATTTGACCCTGTGATTCTTCAGGACCAGTGCCCGGTTGCATAAAGCACCTTAAGTGTAATTTTCTCTTAAGTTCACCCTTATGTTTCCCTTAGGTCAAACCGTTCTTGTCTGTCAGTCATATAATGCAGGTCTACGGTCACTTCCTCAAAGAGCATACACAGAGAAGTCCAAATTAAACATGATTTAATGACTCGTAAATGTAAGTACACATTGATGGCCTACGACATGAAACGAGCGGTTTGTGTGAGAAAACGAACAGTATTTATATCGTTTTTTACCTCTTGTAACCACAGCCACGTCCAAGTGATCTGATAGCGCGGGCGCTTCGGTCTTTTCCGGAAAGCGCCGGAAGTGATCTCTCGCGCGTGTACATCACTCATTGTTTACACAGAACAGAGATTGTAGGTAAGACGACTAATTAAAATGGTACTAATTTGCGCTAATCCGGGATGTTTAAACCGTCGTAAAAAAAATTGTATGAGTGACGTACACGCACGGCCATCAATGTGTACTTTAGGGGTGGAACGGTACACAGAAGTCACGGTTCGGTTCATACCTCGGTTCAGACATCACGGTTCGGTACGATTTTGGTACAATGGAGTGAAAAGCAAAACAAAAATGCAGAAGGCATTGTATTTTTTAAATAAGTTTTATTAATAAAGGCATAGAACCAGTTTATTTGTAGTGCACTGACAATAGTTTTATATAATTCGTTTATTAATTAAATTAATAAAAAGACAAAAAGACCTTGCGATATGTTTGGTAATTGTACCTGAATTAATTTGCTATATTTCAGATAAATATATTTGTTTTCCTTAATTTTAATTAACATTATTAATTAACAATGTAACATTATTCTCATCTGAATTATAAATAATTGATTTCTGTATAAAATAATACTACCATTAAAAACGCATTCGATTTTCTTTTTTTAATCAATGTAGAATGTGTAAGATTAGTGCTCAGAGGACAAGAAATGAAAACCAATGCAATATGATGAATGTCTAAAAGATGGGACCCACAGACTGTTTTGAAATGGAGTTGGATAAATATGTTTTGCTTTTAAAACAGTGTGTGTGTGTGTGTGTGTGTGTGAGTGAGTGAGAGAGAGAGAGAGAGAGAGAGAGAGAGAGAGAGAGAGAGAGAGAGAGAGAGAGAGAGATTTTGGTTGGGTGACAGTTGTAGGTTACAGTTTGACAAGAGTTTACAGTGTGACTAAAGCACAATGTTGTGTTTTATTGCGAGTGTACACAAATATAAGTAAACACTTTGCAGGTTTAATGATCTGTATGAACAAAATGTCTCTCTCTCTCTCTCTCTCTCTCTCTCTCACTTCCGGTGCGATTGGTGAGTGAGTGTGTGCGTGGTGCAGACTGATGTGAGTGAAGTTTTCTTTTTTCTCTCTCTTCTTTTTCTGCTTATTTTTATTTTATTTTATTAGTTTTGTTGTTTTTTTGTTTTGGTTTTTGATGGTTGGTTGTTATTAGGTTTTTGTTAGTCTAGTTTGAGGGCCGTGTGTGATCCGGTTTTCGGAGGCATGTCGGCCCGTCAAACGCAGGGTTTGAGTTCACTCACGAGACGCCATGCGATTAAGGTGGCGTCGGCGGTGAGCGTTGAAGAATGTTGCTTGGCCATTGGGGAAGTGGTGGGTCACGCGAGCGTTTTGTCCGCTTCCCGAATGAACAATGCAACAGTGGTTTTTCTGGATAGTGTGGACAAAGCAAATGAGTTGGTTGAACGAGGAATTGTCATTGATGGTGAATTCATTTCAATTCTCCCTCTTTCCTTACCAGCGAAAAAGGTTATTTTATCCAATGTGCCACCTTTTGTCAGTGATGGTTTTCTAACGGAGGCTTTGACACGTTACGGAAAGTTGGTGTCTGCAATAAAAAAGATTCCGATTAGTAGCGACTCGCCTTTATTGAAACATATTGTTTCTTTTAGGCGGTTTGTGTACATGATTATTCCGGACGATGCAGATTTAGATCTTACACTGAATTTTCGAAGTGACGATTTTAACTATGCTATTTACGTCACGACTGGAAAAGTCAAATGCTTTGGATGTGGTAATACAGGGCATTTAATTCGGAATTGTCCCAACAAAAATACTGAGGGAGAAAAAGGGGGAAAAAATGGAACAGTTGAACTTGAAGAAAAGGATGGAAAGGAGTCTGAGGCGGAAGCGCAGGTAATAGGATTGGCTTTGGAAAATAATAATGTTGTAGATCGCACGTTAGAAATTGAGGCTGAACCAGTTCCTTCTCAGTTTGAGCAAGGGAATAGTAATCCTAATGTTCTACCTACTACAGTAAATGATTCAAGTGTCTTAGACACGGTGGCTTCCTCTTCAGAAGGTAAAGAGGAAGGTGCAAATGATGATGAGATTAGGATAGCTTGTGAAGGTGCACAGTTACTTTCGGAACAAGAGCAATTTTTTTTCAAAACTCCCCAAAAAAGAAAGATGGAAAATAAGTTGTTAGACGCTAAAGTAAGTAAGACCGTTGGTCTACAAAATGAGGAAATGCAAGATACGGAAAGTGACAGTGACTCGTCAGAATGCAGTATGAGTTTTTCACAAGGTGAAACTAACGTTACTGATCGAAGTTATGGTCTTGAGGACATAAAATTGTTCCTCAGGGCAACAAAAAATAAAAGGGGTGTAAAAATAAAAGAATTTTTTCCTGACTTGAAACAATTTGCTGATCAAGCAAAAAGTGGGATGGCTAGTGATTCCTTTACCAACAAAGAAGTATATAGGTTGAAGAAAATTGTGAGAAACATAAGCAACACCCTTGAAAATGATGCGGTTTAAGATGAAGAAAAATAATTTCTTTTTTTGTGGTAAATTGAAGTTGTTCTTTTTCTTTTTCTTCATTATGAGTGAAGTACATATTGCGTCTATGAATGTTAATGGGGCAAGGAATCCTAAAAAAAGAGCACAGATTTTTGAAGAAATGGTACAGAAAAACCATTTTTCTGTACCATTTCTTCAAAAATCTGTGCTCTTTTTTTAGGATTTTTTACAAGAAACTCATAGTAGTATAGATAATGTGGTTGACTGGATGAAGGAATTTAACGGTATATCTGTATTAAGTCATTATTCAAATGTGAGTGGTGGAGTTGCTATTCTATTTAGTAAAAATTTTAAACCGGTCTCATATGATGTAGATGAAATTATGAAAGGTAGATTGTTAAAAGTCAGAGCTGTTTATGAAACTTTTGTATTTGTTTTTATTTGTGTTTATACTCCAACAGCACCTATAGAAAGGTTACTGTTTTTAGATACTCTTTGTTCAACGCTTGAAAACTGCTGTACTGAAGATTTTCTATTTGTGGGTGGTGATTTTAATTGCACTGAACTTGATATAGACCGTAATCATGTTGAACCTCATATGGCTTCGCGCAAACGTTTAATTCATTTGATTGAGAAATTTGATTTATGTGACATTTGGAGAACTATGAATGATAATGAAAAGCAATATACATGGGCTCATGTACGCGATAATCATATATCATTGGCTAGGTTAGATAGATTTTATATTTTTAAACATCATTTGAATGTGTTTAACAAATGTTTTATCACACCTTTGTCTTTTACTGATCATCAAATGGTCAGTTGTAAATTTATTTTAAATTCAGTGAAATCTAAGAGTGCATATTGGCATTTTAATACAAGTCTTTTAAATGATAAATTATTTACTGAATCATTTAAATTTTTTTGGAAGGTTTTTAAAGAAGATAAATCTTCTTTTAAATCTATACAACAATGGTGGGATTATGGCAAGGTGCAAATAAAACAATTCACACAACAATATACTCAAAATGTCACAAAAGAATTGAATCGTTCTTTAATAATGCTTGAAAAAGATTTGATGGATTTACAAAAGTTGTCTCAGACCTCAAGTGATAGTAATTTTATGGAAACCTTTTTAAAGAAAAAAACTGAACTTAAAGAGCTATTAGAACATAAAGCACAAGGAGCATTAGTTCGTGCTCATTTTCTAAATATTGATCAAATGGATGCGCCTTCCAAATATTTCTTTGGTCATGAAAAAAAAAATGGGCAGAAACGTTTAATTCATGCTCTGCGTTCTGAGGATGGTATTTTGTTATCCAATCCCAGACAGATGCGTGAGATAACAAGACGGTTCTATCAGTCCCTGTACAGAAGTGAACTTGAGCCGGAAAAGGAGGGAAAATGCCCTTTCTTGGAGGATCTACCTAAGATATCAGAAGAGTCCAATGAAGAACTGGAATGTGGCCTAACTCTGGGAGAGCTGTATAAAGCACTTCATGATATGGAGTCTGGGAAAGCTCCGGGAGTAGATGGGCTTCCAGTGGACTTCTTCAAAGTTTTCTGGTCGGAGTTGGGAGTTGACATGCTAGAGGTGTTCAATGACAGCTTGCTAAAGGGTCGGCTGCCGTTGAGCTGCCGAAGGGCAGTGGTCACTCTCCTTCCGAAAAAAGGAGATCTTACTGAAATCAAGAACTGGAGGCCGGTATCACTTCTGTGCAGTGATTATAAGGTACTGTCTAAAACTTTAGCTAATAGATTGACTAAAGTAATGGGACAGGTGATTCATCTAGATCAATCTTACTGTATACCAAACAGGTCAATCTTTGACAATATTTCTTTAATTAGAGATATTATACAGGTTTCCAAATTATTTAATATCAATTGTGGTTTGTTGTCTTTAGACCAAGAGAAAGCTTTCGACCGGGTTGAGCATGCTTATTTATGGGACGTTTTAAAGGCTTTTGGTTTTAATGAGAAGTTTTCAAACATGATTAAAATTCTTTATGGTGACATTGAGAGTGTAATTAAGTTTAATGGTGGCTTATGTGCTCCATTCGAGGTCAGTAGAGGTATTAGACAAGGTTGTTCATTATCTGGAATGCTATATTCTCTTGCTATTGAACCACTTCTACAAACAATCAGGAAGAATTTAGATGGTTTAAGGGTACCATTGTGTGATGTTAATTTCTGTATATCAGCTTATGCTGACGACCTAATAATAATGATTAATAAACAAAGTGATATTCATGTTTTATTTACATTGATTGAAGACTTTGGAAAATGGTCCTCAGCAAAAGTAAATTGGAAAAAAAGTGAGGCATTTTTACTGGGGGACTGGAATGATAAGAAACCAATTCTTCCTGAAGGTCTGTGTTGGAATAGGTGGGGTTTGAAATATCTTGGAGTTTTTTTAGGAGATGATAATGTCATTCAAAAAAATTGGGATGGGTTATTACAAAAAGTGAAAGGTCGTCTAGACAAATGGAAGTGGATTCTACCCAACTTGTCTTATAGGGGAAGAACACTTATTGTAAATAATTTGGTTGCTTCACTTTTATGGCACAGATTGGTTTGTATTGATCCTCCATCAAAATTGATGGCTGAAATTCAAGCGGTTTTTGTTGATTTTTTTTGGGACAAGCTTCATTGGGTTCCGCAGAGTATTTTATTTTTGCCCAAAGAAGAAGGGGGCCAAGGATTGGTACATCTCCAGAGCAGGATTGCAGCTTTTCGGCTGTATTTTCTTCAAAGACTTCTTGATGGACCGATGAATGTCAGTTGGAGGGAGATCAGTGGTGTTTTATTAAGGACTGTTGGAAACCTTGGAATGGATAAATCTCTTTTTTTAATGGACCCGAAGTGCTTGGATCTTTCGAAATTGTCATCATTTTATCAGCAGCTTTTCAAGATCTGGAGTTTTTTTCATATCCAAAGGACTGAAAATTTTCATTCCATTTACTGGTTGATTAATGAACCCTTGATTTGTAATGCAAGACTGGATCTGTCTGCATCCAATTTTTTACCAGGATTCAATAAGACTTTACAAAACTCAGGAATTTTTGTTTTAAAACATTTAATGGGTTTAACTGGACCTCATTTTAAGAATGTAGAAGCTGCCACTGTAAAATTGGGAATCAGATCTGTTCGTTCAGTAACTCGATTTGTGAATAAGTTAAAAGAATGCTTTACGGATGAAGAAACAATGATGTTAGAGGATTTCTTTTCAGGGACTTGTGTCACTGACAGTGAAGATCTTTTTCCTTGTTTGTTGATTCAACCAAATGTTGAAGAGTATTCTGGGTGTTTCTTTCAACAAAATAGGTTCTCATCTGTTGATTTTTTCTCATGTGGGCGGAAAGAGTTGTATAGAATGTGTGTGCTCTTTCTCAACAAAAAGACACTTGATAAGAGAGTTGATACTCCTTGGCGTTCGGTCTTAAAAATAGGTGATGAGGTAAGACCCGAATGGAGAGTTTTGTACAAGCCACCATTATCGAAAAGAACAGGGGACTTGCAGTGGAGAATCCTGCATGGGGCAATTGCGGTGAATTCTTTTGTTTCAATTTTGGATTCAAAGAATGACTCAGGTTGCCCTTTTTGTTCTCAAGAAGAGACTGTGTTTCATGCATTTATGCAATGCATCAGACTAAAAAATTTGCTTGTAATGGTGAAAGAGTTGTGCAATAAGTTTAACAAGCGTTGTTGTCATGAAACTTTTATTTTTGGTTTTAAATATACACAGACAAAGCGTGTTACGTTTCAGTTGTTGAATTTTATTCTTGGGCAAGCGAAAATGGCGATTTATATGAGTAGAAAGAGCAAAATAGAACAAAAAAGCAATGATGATGTTATTATTGTTTTTAAGTCTCTAATTAGAGCAAGAATTTTGATTGATTTCAGATTTTACAGAGCTATGTGTGATCTTGATACTTTTGTTTTGAAATGGTGTGTTTGTGATGTTTTGTGTAAAATTGTCGATGATGAGTTAGTATTGTGTTTTTAAGTTTTTTCTGTTGTAAGGTAATTGTGAGGTGATTTTGTAAATAAAGTTTTTTTTCAATCTCTCTCTCTCTCTCTCTCTCTCTCTCTCTCTCTCTCTCTCTCTCTCTCTCTCTCTCTCTCTCTCTCTCTCTCACACACACACAAACACAAACTCTCCAGCATTGCAATCTTGACATCGCAGCCTGTTCATTATGCGGTCACACCAAACGCGAATATAGCGTTACATTCGCGTCTATCGTGTCTAGTTCGACGCTAGTCCAAAGCGAATAGTACGCACGTATAAAGCCAACGTTTGAAGTGAACGCGCGTTCAGAGCTAAGCCGATGGTACAGATTATGTGTCCCTAAAGAACCCGCGTATCTAACAGTAGTTCCGCATTACATTAATTAATTTTCACGCGAGTTTTATTTATTTTTATACCGTGTATTTTATACCGTGCACCGAACCGTGACGCCCGTACCGTTTCGGTTCGGTACGAATACATGTACCGTTCCACCCCTAGTGTACTTACATTTACGAGTCATTAAATCATGTTTAATTTGGACTTCTCTGTGCATGCTCTTTGAGGTGGTGACCATAGACCTGCATTATAGGACTGACAGACAAGAACGGTTTGACCTAAAAATATCAAAATTGAAACTACTGCGGAAACAAAGACACCTACATCTTGGATGCCCTTGAGGTAAGCTAAAACATACCAAAAATGTATTTCAAAGTGAACTATCCCTTTAAGGTGCTTTATGCAACCGGGCACAGATCTTGATGCCATCCACACTAAGTAGATGAAGAAGGTGAGTTTCACAATAGCTGCCACTATTACAAACCAAGAGACAGAACACAACAGGCTTTCATCCATATGAACTCACCCATACGTAGGGATGGGTACCGAAACCCGGTATTAAACATTAAACGGGCCCTGTGGCCAAATTAAGGAAGACTGCAGAATCGATAAGCCCAGGGGTTATCAGTTCTGATGACGGTACTGAAGAAATTACACACACTATTTATTATAGACATTGTCTTGCAAATTCTGTGAGGATTAGGAGGGGTGTTTTAAACAGTCTTCATACAACTAGGGGTGTGACGGTTATTATATAACCGTGAGACCGACGGTTATAGTTGAACACCGTCATTAGAACTCTATAACCGCCAAAACCGTGCTATTAAAATATTTTTTACAAAAAATTTTTATCATAGAGAATGTTTAAATACTAATATCAGCTTAAGAGGGAAACGGAGGCTGCTACTGCTGGAGATGATTGGGAGAGGTCTGTGCACCTTTACCGATCAGAGCGCGCGCTGACACGGAGTAAAGCCTTGTTTATACTCGACGCTCCGCACGAGCGCGAAGGTGCGCGCGGCAAAAATGACGCGTTTGGTGCGCAAGACCGGCAAGACCCCATTTGGCTTGGCTGTGTGCACGGCATTTTTTGTAACAGCGCGCGCAGCGCCGCGTCCGAGGATGACCGACTTCAAGCCGAATCTGCCCGAGAATGCACGTCTCACCGCACCGGCACGCAGTTTGCGCGTCTAAATTGCAAAGTTCATTCCAAAGTTTTTTCGTTAAGGTTTTGTTTACTGAGTGTGATTTATTTAAAACAAAGCACGTTCATTGCAACGTTTGTTTGTTAAGGATTTGTTTACTGTGTGTGTGTGTGTGATACATTTAATGGAAAGCACATTCACTTCTAGTTGTCTTGCGGTTATGTTACGAACCGTCACATTTGACTCACGTCATAACCGTCATCACCAATTCTGAAACCGGCACACCCCTACATACAACATGTTTTTCAGGCTGGTTGTTTGTAATTTTGTAAGAGTAGGGAGAAAATAAAAACCTTTATTAAACATTTATGAAACGTTCATGTTCAGTTAATCATTAACTAAGCAATTGTAAATGACTTATAACTGAATCTACAAAACATGCATACAATAATTAACATATCACGTATTAAACATAAAAAATTAGTTAATCATTTACTAATCACTTGTAAATGACTTGTAACAGAATTTACAAAACATACATACAATGTTAGTATATCACTTGCTAATCATTTATGAATGTTTTGTAAACGCTTAGTTCATCATTAACTAACCACTAAATGACTTACAACAGAACGTTATTATAAACCGCAGCTCTCTCATTGCCCTATTCAGTCATTCTCTCAGTTAAGCATTTATAAATAGCACCTGGAACAATCAGAAGACGTTTCCTCATTCAAAGTGCAGGTTGAAAACTTTCTTAGGTTGAAATGGCTTAACAGTACAACCCTTATTTTGTTTTTAACATTTGTATTTTGATCCTTTCTCACTTAGATGCTGTGACAAAAATCAGTCAAGCCACTGCATGTGAGGTGGAAGCCTCTATAAAGCCATGGCTCTGTGATGCCAGGGACAGAGATGGGGGAAGGCAAGGAAGGGCCAGAACTGCAGAAATACCTACTGGTGCCCCTGAGGGGATTGATTTTTAATTTACTTTGACGTGTTTTAAGTGTTCTGTGTTTCTGTTTTTGTGGTTATTGCTGTTTTAAACTGTATTATTATTAATTATAATTATTAAATATAAATAAATTATTTGGGGGAAAAAACATGACCCTCGATTTATTGCTGCTAACAAGTGCAATTGTACTGCATATAGTAATATGGGTGTACCTACTCTGTGTGCTCAAACTTTGCACCTGCACCCACAGTGTGCCCACATCCAGCCCACATGAGGGCCTGCTCTAATTTGTGGGGCCCACACGTGCCCCGCATTTCACGCCGGTATCTGGGCCCACAGTGGGCTGCCCGCAATGGCCCCACATGGGCCCCTATAAGGGTTTGCTGTGGGCCCACAACTGGCCCCAATGGGGCCCACTCTACTTACTGTGGGCCTGCCCACAGTCAGCCCACACTTTTGGGCTGTCCCACTGGGGCCCCACCTGGGTCCCAAAGTGTGGGGCCCACACGTGCCCCGCATTTCACGCCGGTATCTGGGCCCACAGTGGGCGCCCGCAAGGGCCCCATTCGGGCCCCAAAGAAGCATGTTTGCTGGGAACAGGCCTTCAGATGACTCCCGTTCTTCACGCCTCCCCCAAGAAACCAGGGTAAATTAATAAGTTCTTATGTTGTTAATATCATAGCAGTAGCAGTAGTCTCTTATGTAACTGTATTATACATTCAAGTATTTAATATTTTTAATGTTTTCTTCGTGTTTAGAATGATGAATTATCGAGTGATGATGTGCTATCCAGACATGCCACTTCTATTGTGATGACTGCTAGAGAGAAACATCATCTCTCACAGGTAAGTATCAGTAAAATTATCTCTATGTGTGTGTGTGTGTTTGTTTTACACACATAACGTTTTTGAAAGAAGTCTCTTATGCTCAAGCCAGCATTTATTTGATCAAATATACAGAAAAAACATAAGTGTAAAATATAACAATATACAATTATAACTATCTATTTTAATATACTTTAAAATATAATGTCTTTTTTGTGAATCAAAGCCATATCCAGTATATACTCTATTGCTAAAGTCCAGTAGCGGCTCCTGATAATACATTTAGGTGGGGCAGATTCTGAATGTTATTGTGGGCTACCGGTAGCTAGGGTTGGGTATCGTTTTGATTTGAACGATTCTGATTCCGATTCTTCCTTTCGATTTCAGTTCTTTTCGATTCTCGATTCCGATTCTTTGAGGGGTGGGGTCAAAACATGTCACAGGCTCATTTCACAGAGGAAATTTTTATTTTGACTCAATGATGAGTTTTAGTTTTGTATTTAAAGGCACACCGCGGAACTTTTGGCCACTCGACCCGTAACTTTCACGTCTAGCGCCTCTAGAGGCCACAAGCGGAGGAGAAAACCCACGTAATATCAAAATACTACTGTTACTGTGTCACGAAATGTAATTTTAAGAGTGTTTCAGGAAGGGCTGCGCCAAAATATCGATATGGCGATATCTCACGATATTTACTCCCGCGATCGATTCTCGATGCGCTCTTGCCATGTATCGATCTTAAAAGCCGTTATAAAACGCACGCTCTTCATTATCCGAGTTGACTATCATGAGGCACACACGCAAGGTCTCTCCCTCTCTGCCGTGCGCACGCTATATGTTATGCACGCAGTATGTTCTGTCTCGCATGCGCGCTCTAGATTCCGGGAGATTTGAACTAATTTGCGGCCATTAGGGAGACGCTATCAATATGCGGGAGACTCCCGGAACTTCCGGGAGACTTGGGATGTCTGGCTTTGCAAAAGTCCGCTACACGGGAAACACGACCACATGCACAGACACCTCACGCGGCATCACCCGGAGCTCTGTGAGAAAGTCGTGGTTGGTGCTGGCTCGAAGCCGACACACCCCGGCGTAAACATTTTTATTACTACTGATTAGGGTTGGCGATATGGCCAAAAAAATTTATCACGATATTTTTTTTTATATCAGTCGATATCGAAATTTATCATGATAAATGTCAAAAAAAATGTTTTTTTTTTAAGTTTAAAGGCAGATTTTTGCTCCTAAGTGAAAGTTGTAGAACCCAGAGCGTTAATTGTGGTTTTAAACTACTCTTTATTGTCAGAACATATCATGACAAACAGGTGAACATTTCACAAATCTCAGGTAGAACATTCAAACATGTCATTTTTCCTTAACAAAATAAATATCTTAATAGAAAAATGAATTTCTTAGTTTCTGCATGTGCTAATGTGGGATATTGTTTCAAGTCTTGAAACAGGTTTGTGTTGCCTGACTTTGATGGCACGTATCTTCAGCACAGTTTGCAGTGCAGCTGCAATATTAATATTACATGTTTTGTCTCGAAACACATTTGACAGTGAGTTGACAGTAAATCTGCATCCTAACTCAAGCTAATACTACTAAGTTAAATTTATGTTCGGTTTCATCTGTTAAAAAAAAATGAATGACCTCATTTGGTAAAATGTAATATTCTGACTGTTTGAATTTTATTAAAATGAATACTACTGATTACAGCAATGTTACACTAAAATAGTGTCTGTGACTGTTTTGTTGCAACTGATAAGACACAAGTTGTTTTTGTTATTGTGTTTCATCCAAAAAAATAAATGGAGAATCATTTTTTCCTAATTAAAAAAAATATATTTGTATTTCCTAAAACATGATATTTTGTGAGTTAATATTGATAATATATCGATTATCGCAGTATCGCCATATCGTGATATTATCGGTATCGTGAACAATGTATCGCATATCGTATCGTATCGTGAAGTACCCAGCGATTCCCAGCCCTAGTTTCAGGCGAGAATGTAGTTGTTTAAAGCTCAAATCTGTGGTTTATTTATAAAGATGGCGCCTATTTGAAAAATGAATCTGACGTTTTCGGAGTTGTGAGATCCAGGCGATCACCGGGCGTTCAGCGCTCATGTACCCCGACTGGAACAGCTTTTCCTCGGCTAGTCCTTCTGTTTGCCGCTGGCTCTGATGTCTCTAGCCTAGTGGTTAAACATGAGATATAATTCGTCTTGTGTATTGAGCCGAGTTTCCACCGCAGGAACTTTACCCAGGAACTAGGAACTTTGGGCTGGTACTCGGTGTGTTTACACCGCAGGAACCAGGGTCTAAATTAAGTTCCGGGTAGATATTTCCCCCTCCGAAAGTCCCTGCTCGCGAGGTAGTACTTTTTCAAAGTTCAGGAACTTTCGCGGGTGGGGCTTGTGCGCTGAACATGCTGATTGGTTGTGTTCACGCCACATTATGATTGAATAACTCCGCGCAGCATTTTTTAACCGGGATTTTTAAAATCTATTGCAGTTCGTGGCTTCATGCAGTAATGAAGTTCCATGCAGTAAGAGTTGTCTGTCTGCAAATATGGAATTTAATAATAAAAAAAAAAAAGGCAGCTGGACCGATGACGAGATTCAGGCTTTATTAAGCGTATATGCGTAAGAGAAATTTTCTGCGCGTTCGTCCCAGCCTTCTCATGGTCAATGTCCGCAATAGCTGATAACATACGCTGTCTAATTTTAGATCTAACGTTAGCATTACGAGCTTTCTGAACACGCTTTAGTATCAGTGCTCGTCTCTTTTCTGCCGTTTTGTTAATTACCTGGTTAGTAAACCAATACATCTCAAACAACTGCAGCACAGTGTGAATCTCTTCCATATTTATTATAAATGTGGCGCTCAAAACTGATTACTGTCTTTTACAGTCTACTGTCCGTCACAAGCAAGCAGTGAGCAGTCGCGCACAGTTTACCCGGTACTTTAGACCGCGCTGTAAACGCAGAAAGCTACCGGTCTGGGGCAAAAAAAGTTCCTGGGAAAAAAGTTCCTGGGACAAATTGTTCCGGGCAATTGCGGTGGAAACGCGGCTTTAGTCGATCTTTGGTCTCATTAATCTATAGTTTGTTTCATTGCAAAACGTTTTGCCTGAGGGCAAAGTGAAGTTTCATAACTTTATATATTTAGGCTATTTAACTTTAACTTTTTTCACACTTACATACAATTAAAGGGAATAAAGTATAATGCGTATCTGTCCGGGGAGAGGGCTCAGAGCTCGGAATTCGGCCCGAACCCAGAGTACTCCCCCCGTATGTAAGTGGTTTAGGACTAGAAGAGTGGAGAAGGGGTGGTGGAGGGACGCTGCTAAACTGTCAGAGAAATGAGGTGAGCACTCACGGAGTTGACCCGGCAGATGTTGAGAGTGTGGACTGGCCGGGACTGAATCTGCAGCGCGGCTTACTTAGTGCCTGTTGCGGCGGCCTGACGCTGGAGGAAGGCCCGTTCCTTTGCGTTAAGAGGGCAGCATTGCCATGTCCATTTCTCTATGGCAGGAATTTTAAATGGTCCGGTTTAAAGAAATACGTAGAAGTAGATTGGGAATGTTTCGCCCACGGTTGCGAGGACCCGTTTGTTTGGCTTGACGCCCATGAGATAATACCAGAGGTTTGCGGCAAAGATTCCCAATTCTGTGGATGAAAGATTCTTTATCGAACAGAAAGCTCGATTCGGACTTGTTAGGAAGGTACTGCGGGCCAAACGCTGCTAAACTGTCAGAGAAATGAGGTGAGACTGCTGAGTCTATATGTACACGTTTTAATCATGATTGCTGAGTGCTCTCCACCCGTGTTAATTATCTGAACGTACTTCTCCCGAAATTTGTTAATGATTAAAATGTTTCATGATTGCTGAGTGCTCTCCACCCGTGTTAATTATCTGAACGTGCTTCTCCCGAACTTTGTTAATAAAACATCATTTCACGAGTTCACACTTACATACAATTAAAGGGAATAAAGTATAATGCGTATTTGGCGTGCTGTCCGGGGGGAGGGCTCCGAGCTCAGAATTCGGCCCGAACCCAGAGTACTCCCCCCAAAAGGCTAGAGAGCAGAGGACAGCCGCCGGACTAAAGACCCCCCCCAAATGAGTGCCGAGATTCGCGGGCTGGCATCTCGTGAAAGGTCTGGGCGCTTGGCCGGGAGGGCCCGTGGTGGCGGCTCACTGCGCTGGACTGACGGGCCCTGCTGACCTGAGGATAGGGAGAAATTGTAATTTTTAATGGCAAATTAGGAGAGTTGTGCCTTCTTGATGGGAGCTGTTCGCGCAAATCACGGACGATAGACCGAGAGGCCCATGTAGCTTGGAGTGGCCCTTCCGATCTAAGCTTACGAGAAAGTTTCGCTGCGTGCGCTGCGACAAATGCTTGCTGGAAAAGAGGAAACGGGAAAGAGAAAAAAAATGAGTACTCAACCGGGAGATTTTCTCACACTGCGTCGCTGGACGAAAGAGAAAACATAAGTGCTCTACCGGAAGAGTTCTCACTGCGTCCGCTGTGGGACTAAAGCCCGCTGAGCAGAAGAGGAAATTGGAAAGAGAAAAATGAGTACTCAACCGGGAGATTTTCTCACACTGCGTCGCTGGACGAAAGAGACAACATAAGTGCTCTACTGGACAAGTTCTCACTGTGTCCTCTGTGGGACTGAAGCCTGCTGGGCAGAAAGAGGAAAGTGAGTTCTCAACCGGGAGATTTTCTCACACTGCGTCGCTGGACGAAAGAGAAAACATAAGTGCTCTACCGGAAGAGTTCTCACTGTGTCCGCTGTGGGACCAAAGCCCGCTGGGCAGAAAGAGGAAACTGGAAAGAGGAAAAGGAGTACTCATCCGGGAGATTTTCTCACACTGCGTCGCTGGACGAAAGAGAAAACATAAGTGCTCTACTGGACAAGTTCTCACTGTGTCCTCTGTGGGACTGAAGCCTGCTGGGCAGAAAGAGGAAACTGGAAAGAGGAAAATGAGTACTCGACCGGGAGATTCTCACACTGCGTCGCTGGACGAAAGAGAAAACATAAGTGCTCTACCGGAAGAGTTCTCACTCCATCCGCTGTAGGACCAAAGCCTGCTGGGCAGAAAGAGAAAACAGGAAAAGAAAAAATGGGTACTTGGCCGGGAGATTTTCTCACACTGCGTCGCTGGACGAAAGAGAAAACATAGGCCAATTACTATACCCACGGACGCAGTCAGGGCCGGTTCTAGACATTTGGAGGCCCTAGGCAATATTCATGTTGAAGGCCCCCCACCCCCAATAAAAAACTCTTGAAACATATATGATTCCTAACCTTTTAATTTATACAACGTTTAATTTTAAATGTTTTTACTTACACAGTACATAAGTTTGGACACATTACTATTTTTAATGTTTTTGAAAGAAGTCTCTTATGCTCATCAAGCCTGGATTTATTTGATCAAAAATACAGAAAAATAATATATATTGAAATATTATTAAAATTTAAAATAATGGTTTTCCTATACTATAAAATATATTTCTGTGATGCAAATCTGAATTTAGTGTCATGTGATCCTTCAGAAAACTTTATAATATTCTGATTTATTATCAAATGTTAGAAATGGTGCTTAATATTTATTTTATAACCTGTGATACTTTTTTCAGGATTTTTTTTTTATTATTAAAAAGTTGTTTTAAAAAAGTCTTCACTATCACTTTTTATATATTTAACACTTCCTTGCTGAATATTTATTTACTGTCTTTTACTTTTGTAGTGTTTTTAGTCAGCTCCCGACACGATGTTATTCATTGTATGCGCAAATTCAAAGCGTCGCGTCTGGGCACGTTAATGACGCTCGTGCTCTTTTAAACTCGTAATAAAGCGGTGAATGATTTTGTCCAGAAATGACGCAGATCTACAGTACAAGTTTATATTTAGAATACATTGCAATCACTCCAAAATAGATGACGACAACGCACACACCTGCATTAGAGCTGTGCTTCTTTGCGTGCCTATTTAGACTTTTGCTTCGCAGCACCTGATGGGCTGGCGTTAATGTGACGTAATGTAACAGTCTATGGTTAAGATAAACATCGTCAATATTTTTTAGTTAATTAATAAATATTGAAATAAATTGTAGATAGGATATTTGTAATTGTTTTATTTTTGTCCTTCTGTCTGGGCCCCATCCCACCAATCGGGCCCTAGGCACGTGCCTAGTTTGCCTTTGCGTTAATCCGGCTCTGGACGCAGTAAGGTATTGCAGTAATATGAGTGATAAAAAAAACGTCGTTTAAACAACTGAAGCGGTCCGAAAACAAACTATGCGAGTCGCAGGGCACGGCCAACTTCGATTCCGTATCAGAATTCTAGCTTTGTGTCCTCATGTTTGTCTGACTTTCGAGCTGGGAAATCCAAGGAAGGGGGCGTGTTGCTAGGCAACGTCTGTCTTTTTAGTCGGACTCCGACACGCATAAATAATAGAACGCAGCATAAGTACATAGAACATCCACTGGGAGACCAATGCTCGCTGGATGGAAAAAGAGGAGAGATAGATGCATGCTACGTCCGCTGGGGGACCAATGCTCGCTGGACAGAGAAAGAAGAAATAGATGCATGCAACATCTGCTGGGAGACCATGCTCACTGGATGGAGAAGGAGGAAACATGCATGCTATGTCCGCTGGGAGACCAATGCTCGCTGGACAGAGAAAGAAACAGGTGAAACCAGAGAAACAGAGCTCTTGCGGGACCAGAGGAAACATCAGTGCTGCAGTGGAGAAAATTGGCTAGAGAAAGAGAGCTCCTGCGGGAGCAGAGGACACAAACTGCTGTGGCAGTGGAGAAAATTAGCCAGAAAAACAGAGCTTCTATGGAAGCAGATTAGACATCACTGCTGTGGCAGTGGAGAAAATTAGCCAGAAAAACAGAGCTTCTGTGGAAGCAGAGTAGACATCATTGCTGTGGCAGTGGAGAAAATTAGCCAGAGAAAAAGAGCTCCTGTGGGAGCAGATTAGACATCACTGCTGTGGCAGTGGAGAAAATTAGCCAGAGAAACAGAGCTCCTGCGGGAGCAGATTAGACATCACTGCTGTGGCAGTGGAGAAAATTAGCCAGAGAAACAGAGCTCCTGTGGAAGCAGAGGAGACATCACTGCTGTGGCAGTGGAGAAAATTAGCCAGAGAAACAGAGCTACTATGGAAGCAGAGGAGACATCACTGCTGTGGCAGTGGAGAAAATTAGCCAGAGAAACAGAGCTCCTGCGGGAGCAGATTAGACATCACTGCTGTGGCAGTGGAGAAAATTAGCCAGAGAAACAGAGCTCCTGTGGAAGCAGAGGAGACATCACTGCTGTGGCAGTGGAGAAAATTAGCCAGAGAAACAGAGCTCCTGTGGAAGCAGAGGAGACATCACTGCTGTGGCAGTGGAGAAAATTAGCCAGAGAAACAGAGCTCCTGCGGGAGCAGAGGAGACATCACTGCTGTGGCAGTGGAGAAAATTAGCCAGAGAAACAGAGCTACTATGGAAGCAGAGGAGACATCACTGCTGTGGCAGTGGAGAAAATTAGCCAGAGAAACAGAGCTCCTGTGGAAGCAGAGGAGACATCACTGCTGTGGCAGTGGAGAAAATTAGCCAGAGAAACAGAGCTCCTGCGGGAGCAGAGGAGACATCACTGCTGTGGCAGTGGAGAAAATTAGCCAGAGAAACAGAGCTCCTGTGGAAGCAGAGGAGACATCACTGCTGTGGCAGTGGAGAAAATTAGCCAGAGAAACAGAGCTCCTGTGGAAGCAGAGGAGACATCACTGCTGTGGCAGTGGAGAAAATTAGCCAGAGAAACAGAGCTCCTGTGGAAGCAGAGGAGACATCACTGCTGTGGCAGAGGAGAAAATTAGCCAGAGAAACAGAGCTCCTGTGGAAGCAGAGGAGACATCACTGCTGTGGCAGTGGAGAAAATTAGCCAGAGAAACAGAGAGCTCCTGTGGAAGCAGAGGAGACATCACTGCTGTGGCAGTGGAGAAAATTAGCCAGAGAAACAGAGCTACTATGGAAGCAGAGGAGACATCACTGCTGTGGCAGAGGAGAAAATTAGCCAGAGAAACAGAGCTCCTGTGGGAGCAGAGGAGACATCACTGCTGTGCAGTGGAGAAAATTAGCCAGAGAAACAGAGCTCCTGTGGGAGCAGAGGAGGCATCACTGCTGTGCAGTGGAGAAAATTACCTGGAGAAATTGCGAAGATAGCAGTTCGCGTTTAGAACAGTTTAGACTGTATTGGAAGGTGGATGAGTTTTGTGCAGTGAAGCCTGGAAATCACCTGTATCCAAGTTAATGCCCAAAATTCAAATGGACGTGGCTGAACCCATGGTTTTAACCTGTGCAAATTGGAATGCCGAACTCAGCAGAACTGTGCGGGGGGCTGAGGGATCGATAATTAAACGTTTTGAAAAAGTTCTTATTTCTCTGTTTATTTTCATCATTTATGGGTCATATTATATTCCATGCTGATTTGTTCTGAATCAGAAAACACAATAGTGTGGAGCGGTGTTTAAAATTACCTAAAAAATAAATACATTTATGCT
This sequence comes from Rhinichthys osculus, assembly GCA_029959095.1. Lineage (NCBI taxonomy): Eukaryota > Metazoa > Chordata > Actinopteri > Cypriniformes > Leuciscidae > Rhinichthys > Rhinichthys osculus. Next base: position 938,130 of record JARWKJ010000024.1, read on the forward strand.
ATAACTAAGTTTCTAAGCGATTTTGTAAATAAATTGCAGGACAGTCAACAAGAGGTTCTTAATGATTCTGTGTGCAATCTGCACGTAATATGAGACCTACTGTTTACGTGTGAGTTTACCATAAGAACTATTGCGTTAATGAACAGCAGATCCTTTGTACAGAAACTATTTAATACACGTGTTCCACCGGTCAAAAATGTGTATCCAGAGAGCATGACTTGCTCGTGATTCAACAACTGAAGCGATGCGAAGTTCAAATCAGGGACAGAAAACGAAAAGGTTTTAAGCTAAGCACTCACGGAGTTGACCCGGCAGATGTTGAGAGTGTGGACTGGCCGGGACTGAATCTGCAGCGCGGCTTACTTAGGGCCTGTTGCGGCGGCCTGACGCTGGAGGAAGGCCCGTTCCTTTGCGTTAAGAGGGCAGCATTGCCATGTCCATTTCTCTATGGCAGGAATTTTAAATGGTCCGGTTTAAAGAAATACGTAGAAGTAGATTGGGAATGTTTCGCCCGCGGTTGCGAGGACCCGTTTGTTTGGCTTGACGCCCATGAGATAATACCAGAGGTTTGCGGCAAAGATTCCCAATTCTGTGGATTAAAGATTCTTTATCGAACAGAAAGCTCGATTCGGACTTGTTAGGAAGGTACTGCGGGCCAAACGCTGCTAAACTGTCAGAGAAATGAGGTGAGACTGCTGAGTCTATATGTACACGTTTTAATCATGATTGCTGAGTGCTCTCCACCCGTGTTAATTATCTGAACGTACTTCTCCCGAACTTTGTTAATGAAACATTTTAATCATGATTGCTGAGTGCTCTCCACCCGTGTTAATTATCTGAACGTGCTTCTCCCGAACTTTGTTAATAAAACATCATTTGTGGAGATACTGTAGCTCGTTGGTTTGCCAACCGCCATATAAACAACAGAAGAAGAAGAAGAAGAAGAAGAAGAAGAAGAAGAAGAAGAAGAAGAAGAAGAAGAAGAAGATGATACTGTAGTTCAACATGAGTTGTGTGGATTTAAAGAGGGCGTGGGCTTTGCGTACACTAAATGCAGACATTGTGAATGTTCTTTTGAGGACATGCAAATGTTTTTTAATGAAGATAACTTTGAGCAAAGGACCCTAGAAAGACATATTCGACAGTGCAGTGACATTGAGAAAGCCAGCACTGAGTATCTCAGGAACAGCCTTAAAACTACATACGGAATAAACCGAAGGAGCAAAGTAATGGATTTCCCTGCCTTCAATTTAATCCAACAAACACCTCAAGATATAATGCATGTCATTCTTGAGGGCATTGCTCCTTTGGAAATTAAGTGTATGTTGAAACAATTGGTTCTTTTGGGACAACTGGACCTAGATGCTTTCAATTCTGATATCATTGGTTTCCCATACTCTCCACAAGATACTAAAGATAGGCCTTGCCCTATTGCGTATAGTACATTAGCTTCCAATGACAACAAACTGAAACAATCATCCGGTCAAATGCTTGTTTTACTCAAAATATTGCCATTTCTGTTGGATGTGATTAGAGGTACTGCTTATTTATCATTCATTCTTGAGCTTCTGGAGATTGTTCAAATTTTGTTTTCACCTGTTATTTGCCTTGAGACTATTGACAAGTTGAAAGTACTTATTGAACAGCATCTTAAACATTTTAAGGACCTTTTCTCAGAGAACAACATTACACCTAAACAACATTACTTGATTCATATTCCATCCCAGATTAAACTGTTGGGACCAATGCTTCGTCACATGTGCATGAGATTCGAATCCAAACATTGTTTTTTTTTAAAAATGGGTTTCAAAAGTAAATTTCAAAAATGTCTGTAAGTCCTTGATTAAGCATAACCAAATGTTTGAATGCTGTCAGAATGTAAACAGTTCCGACCACCCTATTTTTACCAGTGAATGTGTATTGGGACCAGTATCAGAAGTAAAAAACATGCCATATTTTACAGGAAAACTAAGGGACTTTGGAGTTGATCAGATAAACCATGCAGTGTCTGTTAAGTGGATTACTTTGAATGGTAACAAATACATTCGCGAAAAATCATTACTTGTGTGTATGGCAAATGCTAGTAGCCTACCTGAATTTGGACTTGTGAGGAACATATTTGTCATAAATTCATCTTTGTATTGTTTTGAGTGTCAGATGTTCAGTACAGTCTGTTTTGACAGAGACTACATGTCTTATAAAATTGAGGTTCCCAACCTGGCAGAGGCAACTGAACTGGTAAATGCAGACAACCTTGTAGACTTCACACCGTATTACAGTTTCAGTCACAGGGACATTACATATGTCCCTATGAAGTATTACCTTGGAGAGTATTACATAAAGCCTCAAATGTGTGAGGAAGTTATGGGTGTGTTCTATAAATTACATACTATTTTGGCTGTATAATTTTTGTTTTGTCTTTCATTTATCATTGTGATGTTTTGGAATATTCTTGGTTCAATACAAGCTAAGCTCAATCAACAGTAGAATGTTGATCAAACCTTTTTTAAGAGTTTTTTAACCTTTTTTTGTGCTCATCAAAATTACACAACAAATGCTGCCAATGATCTTAACCTGTTTTGAACCAAGAATATTCCTTGTATAAAGAGATTGTATAACGATTGTATAAGTATGCACTATGCACACATGTAAAGTGCTGTCTGTTTTGACAGCCACAGGGATACAAAAATCTGTAAGTGTATACGATTGTTCTACATACATGAAATTCAGTGTTGTATGGTTTTGTTGATATGAAATTTAGTAAATCAGAATCAAACCACTTTTTGACCAAGTGTTTATGTTCACACAAGTAATTTGTCTTCATTTAATTTTCAAATACCTGAACAGACACAAACCTATGAACAGGAGATGACTAACAAAACAAAATCATAAATCTTTGAGCTTTCTTAATTAAGATTCTTGAAATTAGAATATGTAGGGGTACTATTATTCTTAAAATTAGCACAAATATCTAATTGAACATGCACAAAAACTTGCACTTTATAACTGTCACTTGTTTCTAGTAAAATCTACCTCAAAATGAGTTAAAATTTACTTGTCAAGACCGAAGAAGACCAATTTTCTTATATTAAGATTTAATGTCTAGTGTGCAATGCATTATATAAGACTTTTTATCTTTCATGGCAAAAAACGTCTCGGTTACGGATGTAACCCTCGTTCCCTGAGTAGGGAACGGAGACGTTACGTCGGATGACGGAGAATGGGGGTTTCGCCAGAAAGCCAATCCTCTTCGAGTATTAAAAAACGAGCCAATGGCAAAGAAATGCCATGGGTCTGCGGAATTTGCATAATGTATCTCCGCCTCACCGCGTGAGATTTAAGGAGAGACACCTGCAACAGCAGATCATGTCTTCGCTGAGGAGCCGAGACTGAACTCAGGCGTCGACCCAGCGGTACAGCGGAAGTGGCACGGAGACGTAACGTCCCTTTCGTAGTCACTCCGAGTTACGTCGGATGACGGAGAATGGGGGTCCCCGTGTAATCACGCCACCTTCACAGCTGTCTTCCAGTTCCCTGCGCAGTCTGACCTCCCTGTCGTGATATAGGCACGGACGAAGGAGTCCTACTTAACACAGGAATACCAAGGTACACTGGGAAGCATATCTCAGGGGAGATATGCCGCAGCATGCCTACCCGCAGGGAGGACTTAAGAATACACATATGGCCCGAGGGGGCTTCATATGGAGGAACACTGGAGTGACCAGCCCGTAGGGTGGCATCTACTTTCAACTCCAGGAGTGGCAGGTGACTTGCCGAGGGAAAGGCACATGCTCAAAGAGGCTTACAGTGGAAAATACACATGTGGGGGTTACTCAGAGTAGGAACCATGCACACGGAGGCACCTAGCCGACGCACAGGCAATAGACACTGGCGCCAGCGTCAACAGTGCTGGAGGAACTCAGGGCTTCAGAGGGGAAGGCTCACCTGAGGAAATATCGCACGTATCCAGTCCGTGGAGTGGAATGGCGAGCAAGCAAGACACTTAACAGCTCCCATGTTAGCTTGAAAAAGACAGTACATGGGCGGAGACTGGCTCCACTCGGGAGATTGTAGAATCTGGCGAATGTGTTAGGTGTCGCCCAGCCTGCAGCTCTGCAGATGTCTGTTAGCGAGGCGCCACGCGCTAAAGCCCAAGAGGATGCCACACTCCGGGTGGAGTGGGCGGTCACACCAAGGGGGCATGGTCGACCTTGCTGCTGGTATGCCAAAGCAATGGCGTCCACTATCCAGTGAGACAACCTTTGTTTGGAGAGAGCCTTTCCCTTCAGCTTCCCACCATAACAGACAAAGAGCTGGTCTGAGGTCCTGAAACACTGCGTCCTGTCTACGTAAGCACGGAGTGCGCGTACTGGACAGAGCAGTGCCAAGGCTGGGTCTGCCTCCTCACGGGGCAGCGCTTGCAGGTTCACCACCTGGTCCCGGAAGGGAGTGGTGGGAACCTTGGGCACATATCCAGGCCGGGGTCTCAGGATCACGTGAGAGTGACCGGGCCCGAACTCCAGGCACGCTTCGTCAACGGAGAATGCGTGCAGGTCCCCTACCCTCTTGATGGAGGCCAGTGCAACCAGGAGCGCTGTCTTCATTGACAGGATCTTAAGCTCAGCTGATTCCAGAGGCTCAAAGGGAGCCCTCTGCAGGGCACTTAAGACCACTGAGAGGTCCCAAGAGGGAACGAGAGGAGGGCGAGGAGGATTCAGTCTCCTCGCTCCTCTCAGGAACCTGAGGATCAGGTCGTGTTTTCCAAGAGACTTACCTTCAACTGCTTCGTGATATGCGGCGATAGCGGCCACATACACCTTCAGTATGGGGCGACCAATATGACCTGCTCCTCGTCCTCCTTGATCTTGCACAGAGTACGTGTGAGAAGGCTCACTGGGGGAAACGCATACTTGCGTAGGCCCTGCGGCCAGCTGTGCGCCAGTGCATCCGTGCCGAGCGTGCCCTCGGTCAGGGAGTAATACAGGGCGCAATGGGATGAGTCGTGGGAGGCAAACAGATCTATCTGTGCTGCCAGCAACTCGAGGCAATTGACATGCATGAGGCGCTAGGGTCCTGTCCAGGAGCCCGCAGCTGCATGTCCATTGCACATGGCGCCCCAGCCCTTGGCAGAGGCATCTGCGGAGACGACAACATGCCTGGAAACTCGTTCTAGGGGAACTCCGGCCCGTAGAAAGCTGAGGTTCCGCCACGGGGTGAAGGTCTGACGGCAGGTCGGAGTTATTGGAACTCTGAGCGTACCGTGATGCCATGCCCACCTCAGACCCGATCGCGAAGCCACAGCTGAAGCGGTCTCATATGAAGCAATCCGAGTGGCGTTGCCGCGGCTGCGGATGCCATATGCCCCAGGAGCCTCTGAAAAAGTTTCAGTGGGACCGCACTCTTGCCCTCGAACTGTCGAAGACAAGTCAGCAGTGAGTGTGCGCGCTCGCTCGTAAGCTGTGCGGACATGGCGACCGAGTCAATCTACATACCGAGAAAAGAGATCCTCTGCACGGGGCAAAGTTTGCTCTTCTCCCAGTTGCCCCGAAGGCCCAGACGGGCTAGGTGCCGGAGCACAAGGTCTCTGTGTTCGCAAACCTGATCTCGAGAGTGAGCTAATATTAGCCAGTCGTCGAGATAATTCAGGATGCGAACCCCGTGTTCGCGTAGGGGAACAAGGGCTGCCTCGACGACCTTCGTAAAGACGCGAGGAGACAGAGCCAACCCGAAAGGGAGAACCGCGTACTGGTATGCCTGCCCCTCGAAAGCAAACCGAAGAAACGGTCTGTGTCGAGGTAAAATGGAGACATGAAAGTAGGCGTCCTTCAGGTCTATCGCTGCAAACCAATCCTGTGGCCGCACGCATTCGAAAATGCGTTTGGCCGTGAGCATCCTGAACGGCAGCCTGTGAAGGGAGCGGTTCAGGACGCGCAAGTCCAGGATTGGCCGTAACCCACCGGTTTTCTTGGGGACAATGAAGTAGGGGCTGTAGAACCCTGACCTCATCTCGGCTGGAGGGACAGCCTCGATTGCACCCTTCGCCAGCAGGGTAGCAACCTCCGCGCTCATGATCGGGGCATTGCCACCGACCATAGTAAAGCGGACTCCCCTGAAGCGGGGAGGAGACCGTGCGAACTGAATCGCATAGCCGAGCCTGATAGTTCGGGCGACCCAACGGCACAGATTGGGGAGCTCTAACCAAGCCCCCAAAAACTGATTCAGCGGAATCATCCGAGCCACAGGCGTCCCCCCGGAGGGGCAGCGAGGCGGAGTGACCGGCACAGGCAAGGGTGGCATAGCGGCCCTGAGCGTGTGCACAGCCAGGGAAGGACCAGCGTTCCACGGGGGTCTGCTCTGCCAGGGGTCTGGCGATAGAGGGGGATGAGAGCGGTGTGGTCCGGGGACGGCACGCACTGTCATCCTCGCCCTCAGAGACAGAGGAGGACGAGAGTGGCAAGGCACGGGGGCGTCGCGCACTGTCATCCGGCTCTGTGTGCTCAGTGATGGATATTTCGGTTCTTTCTTTAAGCACATTAGGGTGCTGCCCACCCGTGGGTGAGCAGCGGGGAGTGGAGAACAAAAGATTATCCCCCGGCCCTCCACCGGGGGAAGGAGGGGGCCTGCAACCGCCTCCTGAGAAAAAACCGACACCATCACTGAGCAGCCCGTCTCAGGAGCGCCGCCTGGCGTTTAGCGGGGCGCGGGGCCTGAGGGGGCTGGGGCGCCTTCCTGCGGCTTCCTCCACGACGCGGCCCGGGTGAAGGCTGCTGCTGGGGCCGTGCGGGAGGGGCGGGAGCCACAGGAGGGCGCCCTCGGCGGCGAGCAGGCTGAGGCGTCTGTGCCGACGGCTGGGTGGAGGCAGCAGCTGGCCGTCGGGGCAGAATGTGTTTAATCGCCTCAGACTGCTTCTGTGCGGTTGAAAACTGCTGGGCGAAGTCTTCAACCGCTCCGCCGAAGAGGCCGGCCTGGGATATGGGGGCGTCGAGCAGACGAGTCCGCTCAACGTCGCGCATATCGGCCAGGTTCAGCCAAAGGTGACGCTCCTGGACCACATTAGTGGCCATCACCTGACCCAGGGAGCGTGAGGCCACTTTCGTCGCCCGGAGAGCGAGGTCAGTGGCGGCACGCAGTTCGTCAAACGTCCCTGGGTCAGTCCTGCTCTCGTGCATGTCTCTGAGCAGCTGGGCCTGGTAGACCTGCAAGGTGCTCATCACATGCAGGGCAGCAGCCGCCTGTCCTGCAGCTCTGTGAGACCTCGCCACCATAGATGACAAGAATCTACAGGCCTTGGACGGGTGCTTAGGATTGCCACGAGAGGAGGCGCTCTGAGGACACAGTTGCATCGCAACAGAGCGCTCCACCGGGGGAATCCCAGTGTACCCATGGACAGCTGCGCCATCGAGGGGAGGAAAGGCGGAGAAAGCTGACGAGCGCTCACGGGAGGTCAAAGGAGCCTTCCATGATCTCGACAGCTCCTCATGCAGCTCCGGGAAGAAAGGAATTGGGGTTGGCTGAGGCCGTGAGGCGGCAGCCGCACCCAAAAACCAATCGTCCAGCCGCGAGCGCTCGGGGCAGGGCGGAGGGTTCCACTCTAGCCCGATGCTCACGGCTGCCCGGGACAGCATGGCTGTCATCTCGGGATCCGACACGGGCAACGCTGGGACTCCCGAAGGAGGCAACGCAGCCGCATCCTCACTTCCCGAAGACTCGAGCCCACCTTGTGATGCCGCGATCGACATCGTGTCATCCTCTGGAGCGCCGAATGAAACACGCGGGGCTTCCGAAGAAGGACCCGCCTGAGTCACCGCGGCATTCGCGGGTTGCAACACAGCGGAGGGGGGCGTGGTCCGAGGACGCATCGTCGGATTGCTCCACACCGTCACCCTCAGATCACCCTGTCCCCCAGCCAAACTACCACCCCTCATGGAGGAAGCAGAACGGGTGGTGGACGCGGGGACTCTCACTGAAAGATCATTGAGTCTTAATCTAAGTGTTGCGATGGTCATGTTCCCACAGAAGGAACATGAGTCATCCACGAGCGTTGCTTTAGCGTGTTCAAAGCCCAGACACACAAAGCAGCGCTCGTGCCCATCAGAAGATGACAGATAACGACCGCAACCAGAAGAACACGGGCGAGACATCTTTAAAAAGACGTGCCACGTGCAGCTCTTTTAGGAGAGGAAAAACTCTGCAATGCTGAGGCGACCAGGGAGAAAACACAAAGTCAGGCAGACCACTGCACAGATCGCAGGCAATGTGAAGACTCGCTGGATACCGCCGTCACACCAACACTGGAGAGTTTGCTCGTCTCGAAGAGGTGAGTCACTTGTAAACTCAGTTGTGGCTGTGGAGTGAAGAGGTTCTCTTGGCTCCGAAGCGAAAACATGATCTGCTGTTGCAGGTGTCTCTCCTTAAATACTCACGCGGTGAGGCGGAGATACATTATGCAAATTCCGCAGACCCATGGCATTTCTTTGCCATTGGCTCGTTTTTTAATACTCGAAGAGGATTGGCTTTCTGGCGAAACCCCCATTCTCCGTCATCCGACGTAACTCGGAGTGACTACGAAAGGGAACAAGATGTATTTTCTAGAAATAAGTTTTTTTTTTTTTCTTAGATTTCAGTTTTTGCAGTGTAGCGGCCTCACGTCACCAAGGTCAGACAAATCCCATCACATAGAGCCTCTTTCACCTAGATATCATCATATAGAGACTGTGTCTGTTCCCCGAATTTGGAAATCCAAAAAACGTCAGGTTAAAAATTTAATTGATGTTCAACAAATAAAAAACAGATATAATACAGATGAGCAAATGATAAAGCTTGGGTTGCTGAATATTCGATCCCTTACTTCAAAATCTCTTATAGTTAATGATATGATTTCAGATTATAATCTTGATATGCTGTGTTTGACAGAAACCTGGCTAAAACCAAACGATTACATTATTTTAAATGAGTCAACCCCACAAGATTACAGTTATAAAAATGAACCTCGTCTGAAAGGCAAAGGGGGAGGTGTTGCTGTAATTCATAGTAATATTTTCAAAACCACTAAGAAATGTAGCTTTAAATATACTTCTTTTGAAGTATTGGTGCTTAATGTAAAAATATATAGTGTAAACGATAAATCACATTTGAGAATTCTGCTGGCTACTGTGTACAGGCCACCAGGGCACCATAAAGATTTTATCAAAGAATTTGCGGACTTTCTATCAGATTTAGTATTGGCTGCAGATAAAGTACTAATTGTTGGTGATTTTAATATACATGTAGATAATGAAAAAGATGCTTTGGGATTGGCATTTAAAGACATTGTAAACTCAATTGGAGTTAGACAACACGTGTCAGGACCTACTCATTGTCGTAATCATACTCTAGATCTAATATTATCACATGGAATAGATGTTGATGCTGTTGAAATTCTGCAGCAGAGCGATGACATCTCAGATCATTATTTAGTCTCAAGTAAATTACATTTAGCCAAGGCTGCAAAGCCGACTCCGTGTTATAAATACGTTAGACCTATAACTTCTGCCACTAAAGATTGCTTTATCAATAATCTTCCTAATCAGTTTCATCATCTCAGCATCCCAGATAGCTTAGAAGAACTCCATATTGCAACAGAAACGTTTAACTCTCTCTTTTCCAGCACTTTAGACGCAGTTGCTCCGTTGCGCTTAAAGAAGATTAAAGAAAATAGTCCAACGCCGTGGTACAGCGAGCACACTCAGGCCCTAAAGAGAGCAGCCAGAAAAATGGAGCGCAACTGGAAGAAAACTAAACTAGAGGTATTTCGGATTTCGTGGAAAGAGAGGTCAATTGCTTACAGAGAGGCTTTAAAAGCTGCTAGATCTGCTTATTTTTCAAACCTATTAGAAGAAAATAAACATAATCCTAGGTATTTATTTGAAACAGTGGCTAAACTAACGAAAAAGAAAGCTTCAAGCTCAGAAGTGTCAAAGCAACACGGCAGTGATGACTTTATGAACTTCTTCACTTATAAGATTGATAATATCAGGGACAAAATTATAACTATGCAACCGTCTACCACAGTATCGCATCAGGAAGTGCATTGTAGTCTCCCTGAGGAAAAATTTGATTTATTTGTTGCTATAGGAGAGGAAGAATTCTGCAAACTCGTTAATTCATCTAAATCGACAACTTGTATGTTAGATCCTATACCGACTAAGCTACTGAAAGAGATGTTTCCAGAGGTCATATATCCTCTTCTTAATATCATTAATTCATCTTTGTCTCTAGGATACGTACCAAAAACCTTTAAACTGGCTATGATAAAACCGCTTGTTAAAAAACCACAACTTGATCCTACAGAATTAGTCAATTACAGGCCGATCTCGAATCTGCCTTTTCTGTCAAAGATATTAGAAAAAGCAGTATCTTCACAACTATGTTCCTTTTTAGAAAGAAATGATATCTGCGAGGATTTTCAGTCCGGATTTAGACCGTACCATAGCACGGAGACCGCTCTCATTAGAGTCACAAATGATTTGCTCTTATCATCCGATCGTGGTTGTATCTCTCTATTAGTGTTACTCGATCTTAGTGCTGCATTTGACACCATTGACCACAATATTCTTTTAAATAGACTAGAAAACTATGTTGGCATTAGTGGAATTGCATTAGCATGGTTTAAATCATACTTAACTGACCGTTATCAGTTTGTAGCAGTAAATGAAGAGATGTCTTATCGATCACAAGTTCAGTATGGCGTACCACAAGGCTCAGTACTAGGACCGCTGCTGTTCACTCTGTACATGCTACCATTAGGAGATATCATTAGGAAACATGGAGTTAGCTTTCACTGTTATGCCGATGATACTCAGCTGTATATTTCTTCAAAACCCAACGAAACTTACCAATTCACAAAATTAACGGAATGGATAGCTGATATAAAAAATTGGATGACTAGTAATTTCCTACTACTAAATTCTGAAAAGACAGAGATTCTAATTATTGGACAAAAAACTTCCACACGTAATAACCCAGAATACTGTCTAACACTTAATGGCTGCTCTGTCAAGTCTTCGTCGTCGGTTAGGAACCTGGGTGTGCTATTTGATACCAACCTTTCTTTTGAAAGCCACTTGTCTAGTATCTGTAAAACTGCATTTTTCCATCTTAAAAATATATCTAAATTACGCCATATGCTCTCATTGGGAAATGCGGAACAATTAGTCCATGCGTTCATGACCTCAAGACTAGATTATTGTAATGCTCTACTGGGTGGTTGCCCTGCACGCTTAATAAACAAACTACAGCTAGTTCAAAACGCCGCAGCTTGAGTTCTTACCAGAACCAGGAAATATGACCATATTAGCCCGGTTCTGTCAACACTGCATTGGCTCCCTATTAAACATCGTATAAATTTTAAAATATTGTTGATTACCTACAAAGCACTAAATGGTTCAGCTCCGCAATACTTGAGTGAGCTCTTAACGCATTATAGTCCTTCACATCTATTGCGATCTCAAAACTCCAGCCAGTTGATAATACCTAGAATATCTAAATCGACTGCTGGCGGTAGATCCTTTTCCTATTTGGCACCAAAACTTTGGAACAGTCTTCCTACCATTGTCCGGGAAGCTGTATAGTGTACTGTATAGTATATACAGTACACAATTATTCAATTGAATACTGAATCAATATTATCAATATTCTTTAAAATCTTATTTAGGTCTATGGTCTGTGTGTCTGCAGTTTCATGACACGACAACCATTAAAGGGCACCTATTATGGCCCTTTTTACAAGATGTAATATTGGTCTTGGGTGTCCCCAGAATGTATTTGTGAAGTTTCAGCACAAAATACCCCCCAGTTAATTTATTATAACCATTTGAATGTGTCATTTTTGGGGCCTGTTTTGAAACAAGCTGTTTTGAGGCAGACGACCTTAAATGCAAATGAGCTGCTAATCCCCACCCTGCCGCTGGATGTGGGCGTAACTTGCATAACTATGGCAATTAACAGTCGGTAGAACCATAATGGCCGAGAGTGATAGACCCGCAATTGTGTATGGCATTCGGCCATACATGTTTGAACCAGAGTCCGACCCAGATGACGAAGAGACTCTGGCTGAAGAAACACGATCGAGAATGGACCAGGATGTCTCGGAATGGTTATTTGATACATTTATGAACTCATTGCGTTGTCATCGCTGTGCAACACACACACAGACACACACAAACTGTGATAACGTTGACGCAAATGTTTGAAAACACAAACACAAATACCGATAATAACGTTTGCTACCTATAAATAAAATGACATTAATGCGAGAGACCTGTTTGGTCATGTTTACCTCACTTCTCGAACAGGTGTTTATGTGGCAAATGTGAGAAGATGGCGACAGAACAAAAAAATATATGCTGCAGGGAGATAGAACAGGTATTAATGTATTTACATTTTAATAGTTGCAAAAAATAATACGTGACATAAAACCGTCTAACGCTATTTGTTGTATCGAAGGTTACAAGACGGATGAAACAACTTCAAGTCACTCCATCATGTATGGTAGACCATCCCGGAATGGATCCTGTTTGTTTCAATTTGTTTTCTTTACAAAACGCTTTTAACATTTACAGGGCTGACTATGGTCCCATACGACTTCGTGGAATACAACAGTGAGTGTAACTGATTAACACATTTAATAAAAAAATGTCTATTTCTTCAAATAAGTTCTAATCATTTAAATTTTAATATAATATTTCAAAGTTTATATTAAAATGCAATTATAATGGAAAAAAACATAGTATAGCTTCAAATAATTTCACAACAACTTGCATATCCTTTTTATTCCTTTATTTACATTATGTATAAAGACACTGACATATTATATACAAATGAGATTAGAAATAAAATAATTTTAATAAAAGGACATTACTCTTAAAAATAATTTAACCATAATCAATTACAAAGCAAGTATTACAACTCTAAACAACAAATGATAAATCTTGAACCTTGTTTTGAGAATGTGCCTGTGTGTGTGTGTGTGTCTGTGTGTGTGTGTGTGTGTGTGTGTTTGTGTTAGCCATTACAGATTTTTAGCTTATCGGAGTTTTGTGAGCTGGTGCTGGGGTTTCCTTGGACGAAAAATTCGAGTTGTGATTCCAGCCTGTGTGGTCCTGAGGATTCGAAGAGAGTTTCCTGATGCACAGGGCAGTTATGTAGGTTTTCGACCACCTATTGATTAAACCGAGATAGCCTACTAGAGATGGCCTCCTCCTTCTCTGGCCGGTCATACTCTGCACACAATGCTGGTGGTATTGGAATCCTCAAAACATCATCCACATATGGTGCAGGATCCACGAAGACCTTATCAAATATGAGGTCCAGCAGGTCATCCACATATCCTGTGCAATATAACATTTTGTTTACTTTTCAATTGATAAAATATTGATTTTTTAAATTCCTTGCAAAAAATGTAAAAAATATGGACATTTGTTTTAATTCTGTTAACTAAACTCAATTTTATACATACTGAAGGTTGCTTGTGTCTTTACTTCTCTGACCCGGTATTCTCCCTTCTTGGCTTTTGGAAAGGTCACTTTGAACACCCATAGACCGGATGCTGTTGTGGCTTGAGGACGCCCGGCATTCTCATTGTAATGTAGTGCAGCGAGGTATAGTCTGTAAGCAAAAAAAAAAAAAAACACTTTTTCAACATACATACAGTGTATGTATAATTAAAATCGTAAAAAATCAACAACAACATTAACATTACCAGCACAACATTCCCAGAAATGGAAATACCACATTTTTTGGTGTAAACCGTAGTATTACACTGTGGAAAACCTCGATAGAAGAAGTCTGGTAGTGTGGACTTAGCTTGCCAACATCCTTAAAAATTCTGGTGTTGAGATATGGCAGTGTTCCTACATTATTGTAAGTGTTATTAGAGTAAGATATGTATTTAAAAAAAAAAAAAAATTTTTGAATAAATACATGGTCTGCATACATTTTTAAAAAAAAGAGTAAACATTGCTTATTTTGCCTACATACCAGCAGCTATCCACTTTTTTGTGCCTCGACTTCTGCTTGTTCCATGTAGACATGCTGGAAAATTGCTGTCTTCATGTGTGTGCTTATTTTGAATATGGTTTAGCATAGACGTCCATTTGGCAACTCTTTCAGGTCCACTGCTTGATGATGCTGCAGTCCAATAGATGTGGTTTTTTATACTATGCAACCATTCACGTACTTTCTCACAACCCTTCAACTTGCACACTTTTTCCAGCTGCTTTGAAATTCCTGGAGATTGCAATTACATACAGACAAGACAACACTCACAATAAGTAGGGCAATGTGTCATTCCATCTAATGGCATGGTGTTGTTTATGTAATGTTAATACACATCTATATATAAATATATATACATTTCTACTGTATGTGTTCCACAAACAAATAATCATTCACTAATACAGTTTAAACACAATTATTAGTCTGTAAAAAAATTGAAACTGATATTATTGTAACAAGGTTATTTACCTTTCTCTATGTGCCAGACATCATAGAATTGGTTGACATTGCGTTCCCTGAGGAATTTTTGTATTTGCGGATATCGGTCAGTCACAATGCAGTCCAGAGTCACACCGCGAGTATCCAAAAAGTCAAGACCTCTCGTCAAACCTTCCTTTTCCATGTGGTAACTTCCTCCCACTTCTTTACTCTGACAAGTGATCAAAAAAAAAAATTGCGTTTAAAATTTAAGTATACAAGTTTTCAAGGACGTTGCATCAAGGGTTTCAGCTCATTTACCTGGACGAGTTGTACATCAACAACGGTGTTTGTTTCCAGGTCCATCATTGTGTAACTGCCATATTTGGCAGAGTGCCCTTCAAAAAAACAAAAAACATAATCTCTTATTACAAAATGCGCCTTGTCTACACGAGACATTTTTTTTTTTACAATGTAAATTTTTCCAACAATGTACCTGGTGAGTCAGCCCTCATATCTCCTCCAACAATGACCTTTCCCCTTTGAGCTAACAGCTGTAGCATCTCATCCTGCCAGTTTCTCCATTTGTAAACAATAGCAGGCTCAATGCACATTCGTGCATGGCGACGAAAGGTGTCGTACTTGAAAAGATGTAACTTCATAGCTGCAAATATCTGACAAAAGATAGAGAATAGTTTGTTTATTCATTTATCAATTTAAAATTGACCAATGAATAAACAAACTAATTATACATTATAAATGTTTAGTATGACTTCCGGTATGGCGCAGACGTGGTCGGCAGCATAAGTTAGAGGCTCCCAGACGGTCTTACTCCCCCGAAATAAATATTGGTTATCCAGATAGATAGACGATAAATCCCCGATTGAAAGTGGAGATACTGACGACGGCGCATGCAAGCAAGTTGACCACGAGGATATGGATGCTATCCAGGCTAACATTATTGCCGAGATAAAGGCGGTCCGTTTAGACCTAAAAAAAGAATTTAGCGAAACAATGGGGACACTAAAGAAGGAACTGGTGGACTTCAGGGAAGATGTTAGCCAGAAACTAAGTGCTATCGTTATGGACCTAAAAGAAATAACAGTGGCTGACATGGAGGAGCAGGGTGCAGAAAACAGTGAGTTGCTCTACCACATTTTGGAGCTCCAAGACAAACTACAAGCTCGGCTAACAGACTTGGAGTCGCGCTCACGCAGAAACAACATACGCATCCATGGGATCCCTGAGGGGGCCGAGGGAGACAACATACAGGAGTTCCTAGAGTCATTCATTAAAACGGAGCTGTCCCTTCCTGATGTCACTCTCGCTATACAACGCTGTCACCGATCCCTTGGGGCTAAACCACCGCAAGGTGCTAACCCGAGGTCTATGGTTATCTACTTCCTGGAATATAAAACCAAAGAGCTGGTGCTCCGCACTGCCTGGAAAAAGAATAACATCCAATGCGACGGAAGAAGAGTGTTCTTCGAGCAGGACTACCCAACCGAAATAGTGATGAAAAGGAAGGCTTACTCCACCATCAGAAAGACGCTTAAAGAACAGGGACTCCGGTTTCAGACTCTTCATCCAGCAAAACTTAATGTGTTTTTTGACACTGGTGCAGTTATCTACAACAGCGCATCAGAGGCGATGGATGACCTGAAAAAAAGAGGACTGATCCCGAACGGCGGGGCCGGGACCCCGGCGGAAGACCGCGCTACACCCGCGACGAAACGGAGACAACCTTCCTGGGAAACGGCAGGTGGTACATCACGTCGTCACCGGGATGCACGCATGAAACACATCCAGGAGAAATTAAAGGGATTCCGACGCAACGAAGGCGCCATGAGTGAATGAGTAACTTTTGAAAAGACCGCCCGGTAAGAGTGTAACCTACCATATATCTCCATCGGTTCGTATTTCCAGGAAGTAATATGAGACCAAGCGAACTTTCCTATACATTGAGAAATTGAAACTGACCACATCTGGGAATTTATGCCTGTTTTTTCGATGTGGACGGCCCTGATTTTATGCAGTCAGAGATTTTGGTCCACACTTAGAGGGGCCCCTTCCAGATGTAGGGCTTCCCCTCTAGTTTTGGGAGTAGAACTCATACTTCAGAGATGGAAGTCATTAATGTTAAGCGTTTGTGTTTATGTGTTAAGTTTCATTTTGTTTCACAGACAGATGTTCATTTGTTCAGGCCTTCTAGGGATGCTTAAATGTATTGGTAAACATTTTTACTTTTATATTGACTGAAATGCCTCATCAAAAATACAGAATAATCACACTTAATGTAAACGGATTACATAATCCTATAAAAAGAAGTAAAGTAATCGCTAAAATGAAAAGGGAAAAACAAGACATAATTTTCTGGCAAGAAACACATCTTTCGAATATTGAACATGAAAAGTTGCGTAAAATGGGTTTTAAAAACTCATATTACTCCTCCTTCGAAAAAGGAAGTGCAAGGGGGGTAGCTATACTAGTTTCAAATAATGTAAATTTCCAGTTCTCCTCACAAGTTACTGACAAAAAGGGGCGATACGTAATGGTCAAAGGCTTTATCGACCACAAAGAAGTTACATTAATGAATGTTTATAGACCACCAGGGCACGATAAACAGCTGATCAAGAAAGTTTTTAATATGATCGCTATGGAAACATCAGGTGTATTGATTTGTGGGGGGGACTGGAACATCCAGCTACAGCCATCCCTGGACTCCTCAAATAGAACAAAAAATATAAGACCTGAAGCGCTATATGTAAAAAAAATGCTTAAAGAAACTGGAATGATAGACATATGGAGGGAACTGCACCCATATGATAAACAATTTACTTTTTTTTCCCACCCTCACTCTGCATACTCAAGAATTGACTATTTTTTTATGCTAAATTCAGATAGACATAGGATTATAAATTGCGATATTGGGGTAAGAGACATTTCCGACCATGCAGGGGTGTACTTAACATTACATTTAGACAACAAGCCCAAAGAGACTTTGTGGAGACTTAACACTAGCATTCTGAACGACCCTCAGTGTCAAAAGTATATAAAGACAGAACTTAAAGACTATGTGACCCATAATGACAACGGAGCAGTGTCTCCTAGCACATTATGGGATGCTGCAAAAGCTGTTATTAGAGGTAAACTCATGATGTGGTCGGTCCAGAAGAAGAAAGAAAAAGAGAGACAAATTAAAGACCTGATTGAAAAATTAAAATCACTAGAAAATAAACATATGGAGTATAATAACACTAGTATTCTAAATGACATAATGGAGACTAAACGAACCTTAAATACCTTATATGAAAATCAAGTAGAGAAAAGAGCTAAACTAATTAAACAAAATTTCTATGAAAATGGCTCTAAATCTAAAAAACTACTTGCATGGAGAATACAGAGACAACAAGCTGAGAGATTTATACATAAAGTGAGGGACCCCAGGACCAATGAGATGTATCATAATTTGGAAGCCATACAAAATGCCTTTGAAACATACTACACAAAATTATATACTCAACCTCGTACAACTGAGTCAGCTGTCATATCATCCTTTCTAACATCTTTGGACTTACCATCTATAGGGACAGAGCAAAACAAAGTAATAACTCAGGAGATAACAGACAATGAGATAAACAAGGCAATATCAAGATTAAAAACAAATAAAATGCCAGGTGCAGATGGGTACCCATCAGAATGGTATAAAACCATCAGGGAATCAATAACACCAATGCTAAAGGATTGTTTTAACTATGTTCTGGGAGGTGGTGAGACCCCATTGTCCTGGAGACAAGCAGTAATCTCAGTGATTCCTAAAATGGGTAAAGATAAAACAGATTGCAGCTCCTATAGACCTATATCAGTTTTAAATATAGATTATAGATTATATGCGTCAATACTCGCAAAAAGACTGGAAAACATAATCCCGGAATTAATAGACACAGACCAGACAGGCTTTGTAAAAAACAGGCAAACCCAGGACAATGTGAGACGGGCTCTCCACCTCGTTGACCATATGAGAAACAGTGATATGGAATCTGTAGTTATAAGTCTGGATGCCGAAAAGGCTTTTGACTCTGTCCGATGGGAATATTTGTATTTGGTCCTTAGCCGCTTTGGTTTTAATGACCAAGTAATTAGATGTTTGAATTCCCTATACTCCTCTCTTACAGCTAGAATTAAAATAAATGGGGACCTATCCAAAACAATATTTCTGGAAAGGGGATGCCGACAGGGTTGCCCCCTCAGTCCCACTCTTTTCGCCCTCTTCATAGAGCCTCTGGCACAGGCAATTAGAGAAGACAATGATATAAAGGGAGTAGTAATAGGAGACACACAACATAAGATATGCGCATATGCGGATGACATACTCACCAGTCCCAATGCAAGTTTGCCTAAACTATTATCTCTTCTTAAACAATTTGGTTCATATTCCGGCTATAAACTAAACCTGCATAAAACTCAAACGCTTACTTTCAACTACGAACCACAAGAAAATATTTATAAAATCTGCCAATTTAAATGGAAAGGTAATACAATTAAATATTTAGGGGTACAAATACCTAAAGAGGTCTCGTCCATTTATGACCACAATTACATTCCTATAACAGCTGATATTAAAGCAGACTTAAACCGTTGGTCATTATTACCAATGAATTTGTACAATAGAATAGATGCTATAAAGATGAATATACTACCCAGGCTGCTTTTTCTTTTTCAATCATTGCCTGTTGAAGTGCCTCCCAAACAATTCGGTGATTGGAATAGAACTATCTCATCTTTTATTTGGGGAAAACAAAAACCAAGGATTAGATTTCAAACATTACAACTCCCCAAGGACAAAGGTGGTATGGCCCTACCGTGCTTGGAAGATTATTATAGAGCAGCACAGTTACGTTCCTTGGTCTGTTGGTGTGACCCCGTGTGTGATGCAAAATGGAAGGAACTAGAGCAAAGTCAAATAAACATACCTCTCCAATCTATACTAGGTGAAAAAACTGTCCTGAAAAAGCATCTGGATAAATTAAGTAAGTGGATGGCAGTCCCTCTTAACATCTGGCACAAACTACTTAAAAATAAGGAATTTGAAAGAAATGCACGAATATTACGTTGGGTGAAATACGATACAGAATTCGTACCAGCTGGACTGGACGGTAGATTCAAACACTGGACTAATTCAGGTATCACTTCATACTGTATAATATCCTTCACTGATGGTTTGGATACTTTCAAAAAACTCATAGAGACATACTATTTAGGGAAGGAAGATTTTTTCAGATACCTTCAACTGAGACACCACTTTGATAAACATTAAAACTACTGGAGAGAAGGGAAAGGACCTGATTAAAGTATTCATTGATGCATATAAGGGTAATACTAACAGGAAATTGATTTCCAGGTTATATTCATGTTTACAATTGGACAGGGGACTTTCAACAATGTATGTAAAAAAGAGGTGGGAGAAAGAAGCTAAAATAAAGATAAGCGAAAATGAATGGTCGAATATATGTAGGACACAATCTACCACTTCTAGCTCAGGTCTGTGGAGGGAATTCACCTGGAAAAACACTTTAAGATTCTTTATAACCCCTAATATAAAAAAGTCACAGAGTAATAATCCTGATCATGGTCAGTGTTGGAGAATGTGTGGTAATATGTCTGCTGGTCATTTTCATATTTTTTGGGAATGCCCTATTATTTCTCTGTATTGGATAGAGGTGGTGAAGGCAATTAGGTCAATAGTCGGTTCAGATCTTGAGTCTAATTTCAGTGTTATATATTTAGGAAATCTTCCAACAGGGCTGAGAAAGGCAGATAGATATTTGTTACAAATACTTATAGCAGGTGGAAGGAAAGCAATAACTAGGAAATGGCTAAGTAAAGATTCCCCGACAATTACTGAATGGATAGAAATAGTTAGAGAAATTTACGTTATGGAACATTTGACTTTCTCTCTGAGACATGCCTGAAAGAAATGTGAAGCATATTGGGAAAAATGGATATCTTATCTGAATACAAACTGAGATGTATATGCCTTTATTTTATTTATTTATTAGGGCCCAAGCCCAAAGGGCGAAGGCCCTATTGTTTTCCTTAGGATTATTTATTATTAGGGCCCAAGCCCAAAGGGCGAAGGCCCTATTGTTTTCCTTAGGATTATTTATTATTATTATTATTAGGGCCCAAGCCCAAAGGGCGAAGGCCCTATTGTTTTCCTTAGGATTATTTATTATTCTTCTTCCGACTTATTATTTTTCTGCTACCTTTTGGACACTTTTGGAGGCCTTAACATGCTCAAAAACTCCTGAAACTTTGCACACATGTCAGAACCCGCGGCCATCAGGGCCGGGCTGAAGATGGTACCCGGGCATGGCAGGGGGGCTCGACAGCGCCCCCTGGAACGGGGTCCGAAAACATGGTCCATAAATCAAACGCGCTTGCATGTAATAATATGAAACTCGGTACACATGTAGATCTCCTCGTTTCATATATACTTCACACTCTTACTTTTTACCCCAGCCCAACAGGAAGTCGGCTATTTAGGGTTGTTGGTAAAACACACGCAATGGAATGTGAAATACTCCTCCTAGAGAATTCAAACAAACGGCACGAAACTCGGTCAGCATGAAGTCAAGACATTGAGGATGAAAGTTTGCGAGGGGATTTTTGATATCTCGAACGGTTTGGCCGTGGCGAGGAAACAAAATTATGGCGAGAAACGTGAAACAGGAAGTGTGTCATAACTACTGCATACATTAACTGATCTTGATGAAACTTCAGCAGTGTGTTCGTCGTAAGAGCCCGATCACATGGATGTGACTATTGTGAGTCAAAGTTATAGCGCCACCAACTGGCAGAAGGAAGTGTGTCACTTCCTAAATGCTTTGAAATCACCCTCTTATTTTTACCCGATTTGCTTCAAACTTCACTACTATAATGTAAACACACGGCAGATGTAGACCTGTGAATGGATTCTTGATATCTTAGATACTGTTGTCGTGGCAACGCATCAAACTTTAATATTCTTTTTTTATGCTTTTGAGACTCTTAGCATGCCTGAAATTGCTTAAAATTG
This sequence comes from Rhinichthys osculus, assembly GCA_029959095.1. Taxonomy (NCBI): domain Eukaryota; kingdom Metazoa; phylum Chordata; class Actinopteri; order Cypriniformes; family Leuciscidae; genus Rhinichthys; species Rhinichthys osculus. The sequence goes on from JARWKJ010000024.1 coordinate 959,659, forward strand.
CATGAAACTCGACAGACACATCTCATTTATTAGCCAGTAGACATGTGCAAAGTTTCAGAAACGGGCGTGTTGAGGGCTCAGTAGCGCCACCTTTTGTCAAAAGTGGGGGGATTAATTTTATCTACAGTAATAAAAATCGGTATGTGTATTGTTCTCCTCCAGCCAGACAAGTTTCTAATTTACACTCAATAGCTCCAACCAACAGGAAGTCAGATATTTTGGTTTGAAAATTGTCATTTTATGTCTCTCTCTCTCTCTGAGCCTACGTCTCTGTGTGTGTGTGTGTGTGTCTGTGAGTGTGGGGAGGGGGAGGGGGAGGGGGGCTAGATTAACCATTTGACTGCTGTGTGGTTTGGCCTGCATTAAAAAAGAAAATAAATGTCTTACGCCTTGTATTTTTTAAATAAGTTGTATTAATAAGTAAAGGCATATAACCAGTTGAATTGTAGTGCATTGAAAATAGTTTTATATAATTAGTTTATTAATTAAATTAACTTGGTCCATAAACTTCGTCAGAAAATTTGGTCCATAAATCAAACACACTTGCATGTAATATTATGAAACTCTGTACTCATATAGATCTCATCGGGCCAAACAACTTTAAGCCAGCCCAACAGGAAGTGGGCTATTTTTGTCTTAATGTGGATGTTTTGCAAAACCAGGCTCTACATTTTTACCCACTCCTCTTAAGTGGTTTATTTTATTCCCACCAAACTTTTTCAACATGATGAAAATACATTAAAGAAGCATAATTGTGAATATCTATTGAATATCTCTAATTGTTTTGCTATGGCGAGGGATTAAAGTCATGTAAAAAAAATAAACACTAAAAGCCTCATATCTTCTAAAAATTTAATTATACACCATTTATTTCTAGATAAAATTATACAAATATCAGAACTAAACCCATTTTATTCTTGTTTTGCAATTTAAGAATAATGTACAAGTTTAAAAACAGCCAGGATGCACTATTCAGTTAAAAAATAAATATATCAAATAATACATAGGGCTATACTGCCCTCTTGTGTTCAAAATCAGGTAGGCCTGTTGTATTTAAATATAGGTAGCTGCTATGTGACTCCGAGAATTTTTTCTCACCGGTTATTTGACGTGTAACACCGGGGGCTTTTATATCGCTAAGTTAAAAGTGAAAGTAAAGTAAGGACATTTATAGTGGTGGCGCTCGCAGTGCGCTCGAATGAATTTCTATGGAAGTAGAAATGAAAAAACGTTCGCTCTGTTTTGCTTGCTCGTCGCCATGGACACGCACCGTAATGAATGCCACTGCAGCCGCATACTTTTTAGTGTCACTTTAAAATTAGTGCAATATCGGGGGCCAATTGCTTGAATTGTGAGTTCAATAGTCTATTATTTTTCACGGAAAACACAACAACAAAAGAGTACAATGATAGATTCGCTTAAATAGGCGCTTTTACATAAAATATAGCCTATTCCGTCATCATCTTTTCAGTCAGCTCTTCACTCTCGTGATTAATGAAATTTGACTCCTGTTGCTGATATTTGCTGCAACTTTCGTTCTGCTCACAATTTAGTAAGCAAACACGCTTCAAATGTGTTTTTATTTTATTTTTGTGTATATATGTGTGTGTATATATATATATATATATATATATATATATAGCTTATGTTTCAAATATGAGTTAATTAACAATCGTTGGAAAGAATGATACTTTTAAACATATCACTAAGCCGTCATTAGGTGTCGCCAGGCGACCGTCTTAATGAGCGAGTCATTGATTCATTTGTTCGAACGATTCGTTCGAACGGCTGAGTCATTCATGAATGAGACAGATTATGGATTGGTCATTGAATCTTTGAGTCAACCAATTCGGTCAAAATGCTGAATCATTCAGTAATGAGAAAACACGTTGCTGTGAGATGCTCGATGGTTCTGCTGTGATCTTTGTTTAACTAGTTTCACTGCTGAAACAGAAAAAAGTCAATATTGCATATAAAATGTAAGTGATTTGACTTATGTGTGTGTCTGTGTCTGTGTGTGTGTGTGTGTGTGTGTGTGTGTGTGTGTGTGTGTGTGTGTATGATTGTGTCTGTTACTTTTTGGATATATATATTTTTATATAAAAAAAAATAGGCATACAACCCATATATTTTAAATGTATTGTTTGCTTTAAATTACATTAAGATTTGTATGTTTGGTAATTGAACCTGAATGAATTTTAAATGAATGTGCTATATTTCAGAGTTTTCCTTAAAATTTGACCTAACACTAACTTTATTCTCATCTGAATGATAGATTATTTATTTCTGTATAAAATAAAAAAGAGATTTTGGTTGGGTGACAGTTGTAGTTTACAGTTTGACAAAAGCACAATGTTGTGTTTTATTGCGATTGTTCACAAATATAAGTAAACACTTTGCAGTTTGAATAATGTCCTGTATGAACAAAAGGACGGAGTATGTTTTTATGTCTACATTGTTCAATCACGTTTCACACACACACTTTTTTTCTAATCAGATCAGGCAAGTAATATTCTGTCTTGGCACAATTGATATAACTTTCATAACTTACTTATTTCATGTGTCCATTAAGTCCATGAGACCGTAGGGTGTCTCATTTTTCATTTTAGGTTTCAGAAGGTTGCTCACGCATATGATATGTGCCCTCAATGCACACTTTTGCAGAGCCCACACCAATGCAAGCTCTACAGTACACATCTTCTCAACAGTCAAAGCGGGGTTAAGTTATTGCCCGTCATGCACAGTAACCCTAAAGGCACCAGGGTGGCGGTGCCACCGGCTTGTTTATATATATATATATATATATATATATATATATATATATATATATATATATATATAAATATAAATATAGCTGCGAGCAGCGATGAAGGGCCAAAGCCGGTGGCACCGCCACTCCGGTGCCTTTAGGTAACTAAAGGCACCGGGGCTGCGGTGCCACCGGCTTGGGCCCGTAATCGCTGCTCGCAGCTATATTTCTTATTATTTTTCTGCTACCTTTTGGACACTTTTGGAGGCCTTAACATGCTCAAAAACTCCTGAAACTTTGCACACATGTCAGAACCCGCGGCCATCAGGGCCGGGCTGAAGATGGTACCCGGGCGTGGCAGGGGGGCTCGACAGCGCCCCCTGGAACGGGGTCCGAAAACATGGTCCATAAATCAAACACGCTTGCATGTAATAATATGAAACTCGGTACACATGTAGATCTCCTCGTTTCATATATACTTCACACTCTTACTTTTTACCCCAGCCCAACAGGAAGTCGGCTATTTAGGGTTGTTGGTAAAACACACGCAATGGAATGTGAAATACTCCTCCTAGAGAATTCAAACAAACGGCACGAAACTCGGTCAGCATGAAGTCAAGACATTGAGGATGAAAGTTTGCGAGGGGATTTTTGATATCTCGAACGGTTTGGCCGTGGCGAGGAAACAAAATTATGGCGAGAAACGTGAAACAGGAAGTGTGTCATAACTACTGCATACATTAACTGATCTTGATGAAACTTCAGCAGTGTGTTCGTCGTAAGAGCCCGATCACATGGATGTGACTATTGTGAGTCAAAGTTATAGCGCCACCAACTGGCAGAAGGAAGTGTGTCACTTCCTAAATGCTTTGAAATCACCCTCTTATTTTTACCCGATTTGCTTCAAACTTCACTACTATAATGTAAACACACGGCAGATGTAGACCTGTGAATGGATTCTTGATATCTTAGATACTGTTGTCGTGGCAACGCATCAAACTTTAATATTCTTTTTTTATGCTTTTGAGACTCTTAGCATGCCTGAAATTGCTTAAAATTGCATGAAACTCGACAGACACATCTCATTTATTAGCCAGTAGACATGTGCAAAGTTTCAGAAACGGGCGTGTTGAGGGCTCAGTAGCGCCACCTTTTGTCAAAAGTGGGGGGATTAATTTTATCTACAGTAATACAAATCGGTATGTGTATTGTTCTCCTCCAGCCAGACAAGTTTCTAATTTACACTCAATAGCTCCAACCATCAGGAAGTCAGATATTTTGGTTTGAAAATTGTCATTTTATGTCTCTCTCTCTCTCTGAGCCTACGTCTCTGTGTGTGTGTGTGTGTGTCTGTGAGTGTGGGGAGGGGGAGGGGGGCTAGATTAACCATTTGACTGCTGTGTGGTTTGGCCTGCATTAAAAAAGAAAATAAATGTCTTACGCCTTGTATTTTTTAAATAAGTTGTATTAATAAGTAAAGGCATATAACCAGTTGAATTGTAGTGCATTGAAAATAGTTTTATATAATTAGTTTATTAATTAAATTAACTTGGTCCATAAACTTCGTCAGAAAATTTGGTCCATAAATCAAACACACTTGCATGTAATATTATGAAACTCTGTACTCATATAGATCTCATCGGGCCAAACAACTTTAAGCCAGCCCAACAGGAAGTGGGCTATTTTTGTCTTAATGTGGATGTTTTGCAAAACCAGGCTCTACATTTTTACCCACTCCTCTTAAGTGGTTTATTTTATTCCCACCAAACTTTTTCAACATGATGAAAATACATTAAAGAAGCATAATTGTGAATATCTATTGAATATCTCTAATTGTTTTGCTATGGCGAGGGATTAAAGTCATGTAAAAAAAATAAACACTAAAAGCCTCATATCTTCTAAAAATTTAATTATACACCATTTATTTCTAGATAAAATTATACAAATATCAGAACTAAACCCATTTTATTCTTGTTTTGCAATTTAAGAATAATGTACAAGTTTAAAAACAGCCAGGATGCACTATTCAGTTAAAAAATAAATATATCAAATAATACATAGGGCTATACTGCCCTCTTGTGTTCAAAATCAGGTAGGCCTGTTGTATTTAAATATAGGTAGCTGCTATGTGACTCCGAGAATTTTTTCTCACCGGTTATTTGACGTGTAACACCGGGGGCTTTTATATCGCTAAGTTAAAAGTGAAAGTAAAGTAAGGACATTTATAGTGGTGGCGCTCGCAGTGCGCTCGAATGAATTTCTATGGAAGTAGAAATGAAAAAACGTTCGCTCTGTTTTGCTTGCTCGTCGCCATGGACGCGCACCGTAATGAATGCCACTGCAGCCGCATACTTTTTAGTGTCACTTTAAAATTAGTGCAATATCGGGGGCCAATTGCTTGAATTGTGAGTTCAATAGTCTATTATTTTTCACGGAAAACACAACAACAAAAGAGTACAATGATAGATTCGCTTAAATAGGCGCTTTTACATAAAATATAGCCTATTCCGTCATCATCTTTTCAGTCAGCTCTTCACTCTCGTGATTAATGAAATTTGACTCCTGTTGCTGATATTTGCTGCAACTTTCGTTCTGCTCACAATTTAGTAAGCAAACACGCTTCAAATGTGTTTTTATTTTATTTTTGTGTATATATGTGTGTGTATATATATATATATATATATATATATATAGCTTATGTTTCAAATATGAGTTAATTAACAATCGTTGGAAAGAATGATACTTTTAAACATATCACTAAGCCGTCATTAGGTGTCGCCAGGCGACCGTCTTAATGAGCGAGTCATTGATTCATTTGTTCGAACGATTCGTTCGAACGGCTGAGTCATTCATGAATGAGACAGATTATGGATTGGTCATTGAATCTTTGAGTCAACCGATTCGGTCAAAATGCTGAATCATTCAGTAATGAGAAAACACGTTGCTGTGAGATGCTCGATGGTTCTGCTGTGATCTTTGTTTAACTAGTTTCACTGCTGAAACAGAAAAAAGTCAATATTGCATATAAAATGTAAGTGATTTGACTTATGTGTGTGTCTGTGTCTGTGTGTGTGTGTGTGTGTGTGTGTGTGTGTGTGTGTGTGTGTGTGTGTGTATGATTGTGTCTGTTACTTTTTGGATATATATATTTTTATATAAAAAAAATAGGCATACAACCCATATATTTTAAATGTATTGTTTGCTTTAAATTACATTAAGATTTGTATGTTTGGTAATTGAACCTGAATGAATTTTAAATGAATGTGCTATATTTCAGAGTTTTCCTTAAAATTTGACCTAACACTAACTTTATTCTCATCTGAATGATAGATTATTTATTTCTGTATAAAATAAAAAAGAGATTTTGGTTGGGTGACAGTTGTAGTTTACAGTTTGACAAAAGCACAATGTTGTGTTTTATTGCGATTGTTCACAAATATAAGTAAACACTTTGCAGTTTGAATAATGTCCTGTATGAACAAAAGGACGGAGTATGTTTTTATGTCTACATTGTTCAATCACGTTTCACACACACACTTTTTTTCTAATCAGATCAGGCAAGTAATATTCTGTCTTGGCACAATTGATTTAACTTTCATAACTTACTTATTTCATGTGTCCATTAAGTCCATGAGACCGTAGGGTGTCTCATTTTTCATTTTAGGTTTCAGAAGGTTGCTCACGCATATGATATGTGCCCTCAATGCACACTTTTGCAGAGCCCACACCAATGCAAGCTCTACAGTACACATCTTCTCAACAGTCAAAGCGGGGTTAAGTTATTGCCCGTCATGCACAGTAACCCTAAAGGCACCAGGGTGGCGGTGCCACCGGCTTGTTTATATATATATATATATATATATATATATAAATATAGCTGCGAGCAGCGATGAAGGGCCAAAGCCGGTGGCACCGCCACTCCGGTGCCTTTAGGTAACTAAAGGCACCGGGGCTGCGGTGCCACCGGCTTGGGCCCGTAATCGCTGCTCGCAGCTATATTTATATATATATATATATATATATATATTTATTATTATTATTATTTTTTTTTTTTTTTTTTTACTACCTTTTGGACACTTTTGGAGGCCTTAACATGCTCAAAAACTCCTGAAACTTTGCACACATGTCAGAACCCGCGGCCATCAGGGCCGGGCTGAAGATGGTACCCGGGCGTGGCAGGGGGGCTCGACAGCGCCCCCTGGAACGGGGTCCGAAAACATGGTCCATAAATCAAACACGCTTGCATGTAATAATATGAAACTCGGTACACATGTAGATCTCCTCGTTTCATATATACTTCACACTCTTACTTTTTACCCCAGCCCAACAGGAAGTCGGCTATTTAGGGTTGTTGGTAAAACACACGCAATGGAATGTGAAATACTCCTCCTAGAGAATTCAAACAAACGGCACGAAACTCGGTCAGCATGAAGTCAAGACATTGAGGATGAAAGTTTGCGAGGGGATTTTTGATATCTCGAACGGTTTGGCCGTGGCGAGGAAACAAAATTATGGCGAGAAACGTGAAACAGGAAGTGTGTCATAACTACTGCATACATTAACTGATCTTGATGAAACTTCAACAGTGTGTTCGTTGTAAGAGCCCGATCACATGGATGTGACTATTGTGAGTCAAAGTTATAGCGCCACCAACTGGCAGCAGGAAGTGTGTCACTTCCTAAATGCTTTGAAATCACCCTCTTATTTTTACCCGATTTGCTTCAAACTTTATGTGTATAATGTAAACACACGGCAGATGTAGACCTGTGAAAGGATTATTGATATCTTAGATACTGTTGCCGTGGCAACACATCAAACTTTAATATTCTTGTTTGATGCTTTTGAGACTCTTAGCATGCTTGAAATTGCATGAAACTCGACAGACACAGGTATGCATATGGTTCAGATCAAGCCGGACAACTTTCTAATTAACTGTCATTAGCTCAGACCAAGAGGAAGTTAGATATTTTGGTTTGAATGTGGATGTTTCTGAGAATTTTCTCTCCCTCTCCCTCTGACAGAGAGAATGCACCCTGCCATTCGTGTGTGTCTGTGTCTGTGTGGGGAGGGGGGGAGGGGCTCTTTTAGTTTAAACACAAAATTATACATAGGGCCATACTGCCCTCTTGTGTCCAAAATTATATTTATATATACATTATACATATATTTGGTATGTGACTGAGGACCGAGAGCTTTTAAATACGGGACATTGATAATGGCCACGTGCAGAGCGCTCGAGGGAATTCCTATGGAAGTTCTGCTCGCTCATCGCCGTGGACGCGCACCGTTATGAATGCCCGTGCAGCCGTTAGTTTCATTTTAAAATTAGCGCCTTTTCTGGGGCCGATTGCTTGAATTGTGAGTTCAATAGCCTATTATTCTTCATGGAAACCACAACAACAAAAGAGTATAAAAGTTTGGTGTGAACGCAGCATAATGAACAAGCTGCGATCTCAAGATTGCAATGCTGGAGTGTGTGTGTGTGTGTGTGTGTGTGCGTGTGAGAGAGAGGCGCGGGCGAACTGTGTGTGTGTGTGTGTCTGTGTGGGGAGGGGCTCTTCGAGTGATAGTTATTATACAAAATTATACATAGGGCCATACTGCCCTCTTGTGTCCAAAATGATATTTATACATATATTTGGCAAGCATGTGACTGAGGACCGAGAGCTTTTAAATACGGACGTCCACACGGACATTGATAAGGGTTGCGCTTGCAGAGCGCTTGAGGGAATTCCTATGGAAGTAGGAATGAACTAAAAAACGTTCGCTCTGTTCTGCTCGCTCGTCGCCATGGACGCGCACCGTTATGAATGCCAGTGCAGCCGCATACTTTTTAGTGTCACTTTAAAATTAGTGCAATAACGGGGCCGATTGCTTGAATTGTGAGTTCAATAGTCTATTATTTTTCACGGAAAACACAACAACAAAAGAGTACAATGATAGATTCGCTTAAATAGGGGCTTTTACATAAAATAGCCTATTCCGTCATCATCTTTTCAGTCAGCTCTTCACTCTCGTGATTAATGAAATTTGACTCCTGTTGCTGATATTTGCTGCAACTTTCGTTCCGCTCACAATTTAGTAAGCAAACACGCTTCAAATGTGTTTTTATTTTATTTTTGTGTATATATATATGTGTGTGTATATATATGTGTGTATATATATATATATATATATATATATATAGCTTATGTTTCAAATATGAGTTAATTAACAATCGTTGGAAGGAATGATACTTTTAATATCACTAAACCGTCATTAGGTGCCGCCAGGCGACCGTCTTAATGAGCGAGTCATTGATTCATTCGTTCAAACGATTCGTTCGAACGGCTGAGTCATTCATGAATGAGACAGATTATGGATTGGTCGTTGAATCTTTGAGTCAACCGATTCGTTCAAAATGCTGAATCATTCAGTAATGAGAACGCGTTGCTGTGAGATGCTCGATGGTTCTGCTGTGATCTTTGTTTAACTATTTTCGCTGCTGAAACAGAAAAAAAAGTCAATATTGCATCTAAAATGTAAGTGATTTGACGTGTGTGTGTGTGTGTGTGATTGTGTCTGTTACAGTGATTGTTTAACCCTTGTTAAAGTTTAGGCCTTGTCTTTTTGGATATATATATTTTTATATAAAAAAAAATAGCATACAACCCATGTATTTTAAATGTATTGTTTGCTTTAAATTACATTGAGATTTGTATGTTTGGTAATTGAACCTGAATGAATTATAAATGAATGTGCTATATTTCAGATCATATATTTGTTTTCCTTAAAATTTGAACTAACACTAACTTTATTCTCATCTGAATGATAGATTATTTATTTATGTATAAAATAAAAACACATTTGATTTTTCTTTTTTAATCAATGTAGAATGTGTAACTGAAAAAATAAACAGATTAGGGCTCTGATCGAGGACAATAAATGAAAACCAATGCAATATGATGAATGTCCAAAAGATTTTTTTTGCTTTTAAACTATGTGTGTGTGTGTGTGTGTGTGTGTGTGTGTGTGTGTGTGTAAGAGATTTCGGTTGGGTGACAGTTGTAGTTTACAGTTTGACAAAAGCACAATGTTGTGTTTTATTGTGATTGTACACAAATATAAGTAAACACTTTGCAGTTTGAATAATGTCCTGTATGAACAAAAGGACGGGGTATGTTTTTATGTCTACATTGTTCAATCACGCCTCACACACACACACACACACACACACACACACACACCAACTATTTTTCTAATCAGATCAGGCAAGTAATATTCTGTCTTGGCACACTTCATATAACTTTCAAACTTGTGTACTTATTTCATGTGTGCATTAAGTCCATGAGACCGTAGGGTGTCTCATTTTTCATTTTAGGTTTCAGAAGGTTGCTCACGCATACTTTGTGGTTGATATGTGCCCTCAATGCACACTTTTGCAGAGCCCACACCAATGCAAGCTCTACAGCACACATCTTCTCAAAGGTCAAAGCGGAGTTACGATATTGCCCGTCATGCACAGTAACCCTAAAGGCACCGGGGTGGCGGTGCCACCGGCTTGTTTATATATATATATATATATATATATAAATATAGCTGCGAGCAGCGATG